>BHFT01070241.1:34161-51163 GCA_004320025.1 Laticauda laticaudata
TTTATTTATTTATTTATTTATTTATTTATTTATTTATTTATTTATTTATTTATTTATTTATTTATTTATTTATTTATTTAATAAGCACCATTCAATTATATTTACAGAATATGACCTTACTAAAAGGGACTCTGGGCTTAAATGTTTCACTTTCCATCTCAGTGAAAAAGCATGAGAGAGAAATGAACTATTAGGGAACCAAAGTTTAAACCAGTAAGAGAATCAACAAACACAGGTTCTCAAGTCTAAAGGGATCATTCAGTTTTCATACAAATAAAAGCATGGGACCTAGAGGAGTGTGCATAGAAACTTGTACTGAATAGTGTCTACAGGCTTTAGCCTACTTTAGCCTACTTCACTGTAGGCTATGCCTGAGTATCATACAACTGGCAGTGATATCTTTATTCTTCTTAGAATGGGGGAAAAGCCCAGCATTGCTGCAGCAATAGTGAAACATTTGGCAGGGATGAATCTAATTTCAAAAATTACATCCAGGAATCTAAAAGCTTAGATTCTTTCAGTTTTATTACTCTTAATTATCAATTATTCCAAATATCATCCAGAGATATTTCCAGTGACTTGATCTTCCAAAGAAGATATATATTTTGGTATTTGAACTCATTGACTGCAAGTCCTTCTGCTGTACTACAGCCTGCAGACTTCACATAAGACCTACTTTAGATTTTTCTCCTTTTCAGTTGGTTAATTCATTTGAGAATCTCTGAATGGAGAACCAGAAGTGGAGAAGCTGATCTAATGTGACATCTCATATAATGACTGGTGGATAAATGAGGAGGAGTCCTATAATGTATGATAAAACTCTTTCCATCTAGCAGCTGGCATCCCAGTCTTCAAATATTGTTTCCCCTTGTACAATGAGCAGACAAATTAGCTTCCCAAATAGGGAGGGGTTTTTTTTGTTTGTTTTTTGCAGTCTGAAAAAGGCAACCAATTTGCTTGGAAAATGGCTTGTTTTTATAAAGCATTTTCTCTGATAAAGCAAGTCACCGATTTCCAATAGCCAGTCAATTGTTCCATGTGTACATTTGAAAGCCTGTCAATTATTTTGCCTTTACAGGCACACAGTCCTGGTCAAATCAGGATGCCAAAGACTGTGAAGCTTTTTTCAGCCTATTGAAAAGGTGTTAGTAGTGATTAGATGGCTCTGACATGCAGTTAGGGCTTTTGTGGGGTTTAAAGTTGCTAGCAAGTATTCCCAAGGCCAGCAGAGCTCATCTGAGGATAATGAAAATGGCATTGACTATGCACACTTTGCCCTTCACTGACCTCTGAGGCTGATGCTATTCTATACTTATCCTCATTGCTCCTAACATGGACTTGACTGAGTGGGCAGAAGCTAGAGGCCAGAAAAAGTAATCAAATGGTCCCTGTCTAGTCAAATCCCAACTTTAAATGCCACTGTCATATTAAACATGTCAACCCAAAAGGAATATTATTTGATGGTTAGCCACATCCCACTCCAGCATGTGAGGTCATCATTGGATTCACCTTTGATTGGGACATTAATAGCAGAGCTGGAAACTGCTGTGCTGTGCAATCATATTGCTGTCTGCTTCCTTGGAATGCCATAGTAGAATATTCTATAGTAGGAGATAATTATTAAAGTGGGAAAAAGAACTCCATCTGTGGACCAATCCTGGCATTAAAATCACCAGCCCTAATTGTTCTGTTTGGATGTTCCTAGATGGATATTCTTCCAGTTTATGCAAGTATTTTTGAGTATCAACTCAAATTGAGTATATTGGTCTGTATGGACAAAGATAAACATGAACAATTAAAAACTCTTGATCAGACAAATTTATTATGGATGCTAAAACTAACTCCTTGCACCATTTAAGCTGGTTATTTGTGATGCCTGGTCGTTGTTGGACATCAGTGTACAAAGGCCCCTGTCAGTTGCAAACAACTAGATACACATGTAACCAGTGGTGGGATTCAAATATTTTTACTGCTGGTTCTGTGGTCATGGCTTGGTGGGTATGATAGGGGAAGAATACTGTAAAATCTCCAGTCAGAGGTGGTATTTGCCAGTTCCAAAAGCTACTCAAAATTTCTGCTACTGGTTCTCCAGAACTGTTCAGAACCTGCTGAATACCACCTCTGCATGTAACAGTTCAAAATTACTGATTTATTGCTCAAGCCTATGCACAGGAATCTTCTCAGCCCCTCAGGCACAATCTCTGAGAATTCCCTTTGTGGCTTTCATGGAAGGTGCAATGAACTGCAGAGCCAAAGGATGGCTTGAGAGGCCTATCTTTTAAATACACCTTAAAGACCTCATTCTTTTCTCAGTGCTACATTATGTGGTTCTGAGATTTTATTGATATGTTGGTGCTGTTTTCTCAACCTTGATGGCTTGTAGATGTATGGACTTCAACTCCTAAATTCCCCAACCAACATGCTGGCAAGAAATTATGGGACTTGAAGTCTAATAGACTTAGTCTAGACATCTTCAAATCACCAAGGTTCAGACAATCTGTATTAGAACCTAGATTATATCATCTATTTTGTTTTTATTATATGAGATGTGGTTTTAAGTTGTATATCTCCCAGAAGTATTATGAATTGGGGGGGTTATAAATGAATATAAATGCTGCAGAGAAAATCAAATACTCTGCCTGTGTAGTTGTGCAGTTTAGATTTGGAGCATATTCTGAAAGTTATAAGCATTCTTCTGCAAATATTTTATGATTTGAAATGATCAGCATTAGCACAAGTAAACAATAGTTACTCTTAAAAACTATGCATAAGCATATCTGGTAATTTCTTTTAGAATTCTACAAAATACTGCATTTATGTATGTTGGGTTGGAGGAGAAAGAGACAGTTTTCTTCTACTTTTAAGAACTGTTAGAGTTGTACTGCAATTGATTTTTATATAAAGGGAATTTATTTCATCCTTATATAGGTGAATAGAATTTCACATGAGACCTTTAAGTCAACAATATATTTCTTTGCTTACAAAAAAAGATCCTTTTTTTGACAAGCTAAACCATGATGTGCTCTTTTTAAAAAACAAAAACAACCTATGATCAAAGAAATTCAAATAAAAAGTATTAATGAATAAATCAAGTACAGTTCTCTCTAGTGTCTACTTTGGTGGTGTCCCATGCATTCCAAAAGGCAGGGTAGGAGGAAGAAAAAAACAGAGAAATTTTGCATAGTATAATTGGAAACAAAGAAATCATTCAGACAGATTTAAGGGTGGGTAAAATACATTCCAGAAGAAAGGTTAAGACCCCGGTTGGGTAATGAATGCCTCCACAATAAACACTCAATTCACGTGATCCAGCTGGAGTTGCCATTGTACTCTTGTGCTAAAGTTTGGAAGAACAGACAGAAAAATAAATTGTACAAGTCTTTCCAATCCTATTTGTCATCACAGGTAAGCTTTTCCTTAGTTTTACCCAGTTGACATTTCAGAATAGTCTGTGACCTAATTCACTGAGGAATGTGAACTCGTACCAGCCTTTTTATTCATTGCAGAGAGCAGAAACAGAGGCAGAAAATGAAATAGATGTCATGCGTTGGTAAACTTTTTTCCCCATCAATTTTATGCTGATTTGGACCCACTTTTTCATACGCAAAATCAAATCAAATTCTATCTAGAGGTGACAGCCAATCAATTTTGAGAGGCTTGGATTTCAAGTTAAATTATGGCACTTGAGGAAACTGAAACTTTGGTTGAAATGCCTAGACAACCAAATGAAATGTCATCAATTTGTCCTTTTAAGGAGAGACAAAAAAAAATTACTATACTTTAGCACAGAGGTCTTCAAACTTGGCAAATTTAAGACTTGTGGACTTCAATTCCCAGAATTCCTCAGCCAGCTGGCTGAGGAATTCTGGGAGTTGAAGTCCACAGGTCTTAAAGTTGCCAGGTTTGGAGACTCCTGCTTTAGCAGAACCCCAGGCTGCATAGCTTGTCACCATTAAGGCCTAAATGCAGAATCCACCATGCCTGAAAGGTACTTCAAAGAATGATCTTTGTTTTGGTTATCTCTGATGCAGAATATTATCGAATGATATCACCTTGATATCACACAACTACATTTCTTCAACAAGAAGTTTTCTATGATATATTTCAACCACAAAGTTAGATGGTGGTTGAATTTTGCATGTAATCATCTGAGTGCCTTTTCTGATAGAGGCCAACAGGAAGCATTGTCTTGTGATGCTTTAGCCTTGGAATCAACACAAAGCCAGGAAGAAAACAGATAACTTGAAAGATGGGAAATTTTATCCAACTAAGAACATTTCATTAAAACATTTTTCTTCTTGGAAATAACTCCCTAAAATGTTTACTTTTTCATCAAACTGAAATGTTTTTTAAAAAATAATTTCCTGTTATTTTCCATTCCATTCACTACTGCAGGCCCCTTCAACTTGAAGACACCAAGGATTATTTTTTGGACATTCTATATTTCAAACCCATTGTTCTGCTATTGTTCTCGAGTCCTCTTTCAAGTTGTTGAAGGAGTACATGGATGACTTAATGGAGAAGGCAGACCTGAAACTGCTAGTTTTTTTTCCATAGTAATCACAACATTTTCTTCCTGCAGGTTTTGCATGATATCACTAATCTCAACTAGCCCTTGTAAATGCAGTAGCAGTAGACTAAAGAAAACCACAGGTGATTCTGTCTCAGAATTGGGAAAGGTAGTTGCTGCATATTCTATATTCTGTATTCTAGCATATTCTAGCCACATCATCTTTTTATTTCTTCCAATTTCAGTTTTGAAAGGGGCTTTCTATGTTACTCCTGACTCTCTTCCAAATAGGGTGAATGGGAGCATCTAGAAGTACTAGATGTCCTGTATAAGTTCACCAAATGGGGAGCTATCAAGTCAAGTCAAGTTGGTGGCTGCAAAGGAATGATCTAAACCATGGTTGTCAAACTTGATTTCATTGAGGGCCACATCAGGGTTGTGTCTGAGCTCACAGGGGTTGGGGAGCATGGCCAAAATGGGCATGACCAGCTTGACATCATTCATGTTGGGGCACACCTATGGTGGCCTGAATGCTCTGCCAGCAAAAATGGCTCCCAAACTCCATTTTTGGCCAGGATGACCTCCTGCAACCCTCTGCCAGTGAAAACAGAGCTCCATCTTTGTTGGCAGAAGCACTGAGGACTAGTCCTTCACTGTTTCCAGGAAGGCCCTGCGGGCCAGACCTCAGTACCCTATGGTTTGGATTCAGTCTTTGGGCTGAAGTTTGAGTTTGACATTCATGATCTAAACTGTGCTTGAATTTTATGTTGATGCATAAGCTTCACCATCTACCAGCCTGTGATGACCCAGGGTGAGATACAAAATAAACAGTCACAAAAAAACAGGTAAAGCCCCTTTTATTCCTTCGCTTTGCTTCCAAGTTCCAAATATCCTTGACTGGAGACAAAAAACTCTCACACGAGCAGTTACAAGAAGGAGGAAATGCCATTTAAACTAAAAAGGCCTATAAATTTTAAAGAGTAAAAAACAACACAAACCAGGCAAGCTAAGAGCTTGAGGACATCCACAGATATCAGAACACACATGGGAAGGACTCCAAACTCAGAGATAAACAATAAACTAGAGATATTTCCATGCTTTGTTTCCAGCACTCACCCCGTATGCATGTCTGTCCTCTTATCCAGATGTCACATTGCAGCCCATGAAGAGGATCAAGACCCTCTCCTCCCCAGTAGACCACATCTCTCCCTTATCCTCTCCTCCCTGCATGCCCTAGAATGGAGAGGGGATGGTCCTGGGTCCTTCTCTGACTGCCCAGCCAGCCTCTACCCTTCCCCAGTCTCCTCCACAACCTCTGGAGCCACACTTCCACTCCCTGTCAGCTGTTCCTCCTCTCCCTCAAAGTCAGTCTCCACCAGCGGCATGACACAACCCTTTAATATTCCATGCCAGGGTTCCCTCCCATATTGTGAAAGAAAAATTTCCCACTCACAGGGGAAACAAACATTGATCCTTTCACAATATGAAAGGGAGCCCTAGTATGGAACATTGAAAGGCTACTGGTGGATGTCAGGTATCTTCAATGAAATATGCAAAAAATGCTCACCAAAGTACATATATTGTTTTCCTTCTATGCTAGTATTTTGGTAAATTTCCATTAAGCTCTAATTTCATTATAGACGGTACTGTATATTATTTTCCTTAATATGTATTTCACCATGGAAAAAAATATAAAACAATGCAAGAGGCTATGTTCATATTAATTTTTGTTTGCTCAACCAGCTCTCTCTCAACTTGTTTATTTTAAAACTATAGCCTTGTTTATCGTTAGTGATGATAGCAGTGTGGGAAGTGTCAGTATTTTGTTATATTATGTTTTCTGTGACTGGAAAGGAACAAAATATGGGTGATTTTGATTTTTTTCAACATATGTTCCTAATTCTGTTTTCCCACCTTTAAGACCAAAGGCTGAGCTACAGTTTCCATCATCTCCAACTGCCATAGTTACTGAGAGTTACTTCAGGCATCTTTTTTTGTTTCAGTTCCTGGCTCTGAACTCCCTCCAGGTCAGATACCATCAATTGATGTTCTTTGTTTGAGACAAGAATCCTACAAAATATTGTAGAATGGACTCATTTAACAAAGTTAAACAAAAAATGACACATCTCAAAATTTTCCACACTTTATCTCTTCATAAAGCCTTTGCCCTGATAGCACAGATTATTAAAAACTGCCAGATTCTGCTGTAGATGAAGAGATTCTAACAAATGGAAATCCAGACCTTGGGCAGGCTGTTCAATAATTCACAGCCAACTAATTTTGCAGAATAAACATCTCAGGATGCTTATTTACTCAATACTGGTCTTTTTATTTTACAAAGTAAAGATTCCCTAGTAATCACACAGGGTTTGATAAGCAATCTCGTACAGAAACTCTCCCACATGGGCAAAAATTATTTGAAATTTTAATTACAAGTGTCCAGCTAGATTGCCGCAGATTGGCGGGTCTTAAAAAACTAAGCAGTGGTTAACATATGGATGAGACCCTTATCATACTGTTGTTAAAAAAATCATATATGTTTGTCATTGAAATTGCCTGAATTTTTATACGTAGAGATAAGGTCAATGTTTTACAAATGTGCTAATAAATTATGTTACCTACTAGGGCACATTTCACAAAGTTGAAACTAAAGTGCTTTTTCAGTTAGATTGGTCTATCAGGGCAACCTGGTCTACCCAATCATGGGACAGAGCATACTGCTTTTGCTTTTGCCTTTCAGCCCCAATCCAGGAATCTTCACAGGAATGGGGCTGAAAGGCAAAAGCTGAAGCAGTATGGTCCATCCCATAATTGGTAGATCAGATTAATCTCTCCTCTGGTATAGCCAACAAAGTGAGCAGAACCTGTGGCTTGGAGGTTAATACATCTACCTAATATGCAAGTAGTTCTCGCTCAAATATCATAAAAGTATGGCTAGCTGATGAAAGCTAAATAGCTTGAAATAGATCTATACCAGTCTGCCTTTATTTCTTTGTTAGCAAACATAAACTCAACACAAAAATGAACTGGTTTAGTTTCCTTTTATATTGTATGCAAAATCCATTTATTCTGTTTTTGCAATATGCTTATATAATTTTCATTAAAACACTTGCATATGTAACAGTGAAGAAGCTGTGAGACCATGAGTTCTAGTCCCACCTTAAAACAGTTGGGTCACCTTGGGCATCACTCTCAGCCCTGGGAAAGCGCCAAGGGCAAACTACTCCCCAAAAAACTTGCCAAGTAAGCTGCAGGAAATAAGCAGCTATCAGGAATCAACACAGACAGACAGACAGACAGACAGACATACACACACACACACACACACACACACAGATTTATCTTTTCTTAATAAAGATATCTACTGTATATATTTTTTGTTCTGAGTATTCTATACCTGCATTTTGAAATGTCCAAAGATTAAATGAGAATTACATTTTGATTTGTATATTGCTTTGACTTAACTTGATATGTTTGCATTAAATTGATCTATCCTCTTTTATTATTACTTCTTATTTTAAAATGGTAAGGCTCCTAGAGTCTTGTGGAATCTAGACATTTCTAAATAATAATAATGAAATAATAAATAAAGTAAAATTCTAAATCCAATAAATTTCCTCACCATCCTTGTTAAACAACTCTCTTTGTTGGCAGATCAAGCATTCAAAAAGCAATAATTTAGCTTGTTTCCAAATCAGAACATAATACTGAAATAATGGCATTTTGGGGGAAAATATCTGGTTTCCTATCCTTTGCTAAATATTAGCATTTTGATTTTGCAGAACTCAAGCATACAATAACAGATTATTTCAGGAAAACAGATGGAAAAGTGTGTTTGATTATATCTCAGCCTACCAGGAATATATTTCTTGCTTGGATGAGTGTTTCTGAACATTCACTTGGCTTGAAGGCCACATCAAGTATTACATGAAACTTCAAGGCCACACTCCAGAAATGAGTGGAGACAGAAGCCATCTTGTGGGAAACTTTTAATAAAGTTAAAGGATGAAATGAATAGATGAAGCATTTGCTATGCTTAAGGCACCTATTTTTTCTCTCAACTGCCCCCAATGACATAAAAGGCCATCTATTCTGGATGAGGTATTTCTGGAATTACAGAAAAGATGGGTGTGATCTTAATCTGAGTTGCACTTTAGGCATTCTTAATTTATGAACAACTATAGGATTTGTTATTGCATGGGATAAAGTAACTTAGGTTTAGCATAGTCCAAGCTTTTAGCTGCCCAAGGCAAAGGGTTAAAAAGCTTTCCTCCATTCAATTTACAAGTGAAGTCTTGTTAGATTTTTTTTCTCCCAAATCTGGCAAGAAGAGAAGAGCAGGTTGATTACCTTGTAGGGTAGGTTAAGATCTCCAACTTTTTCCAGCTATCCACCAATTACTTCCCAGCTTTAAGCACCCCAGTCTGCCTCACAGTTTGATTGGTCTTAGATATCCAAAAGACAAATGAATTGCAATTCACACAAACACATAATTCCTTCAGAGTATAACTGTCAGGCTCCCAAAATTAATAAAGACATGTTGAGATTCTTCTGAACAGATTTCTTTATTATTCCTCACCTGTAGAAAAAAATATTTCCAAACAAAAGCAAACTATCTTTATCATACAATATATACTTTGGGAACTATTTAGATAGTTTAGTTTAGTTTAGTTTATTGTCATTGCACCTCATACAATGAAATCAAACACCATCTTCAGTGCATATCATGACCATGAAAATAAACAAACACACATCCTTCACACTCCGCACATAGAGCTGGAAACCCCTGACACTGCACCAACACTGCACTTTGCAGAAGAATTCAAAAGAGCTACTGCCCTGGGATAGAAGCTGTTTTTCAGCCTATTTGTCCTTGTTTTTATTATTTTGTACCATCTGCCAGATGGTAATAGTTTTTTAAAAAAGGTTTCCAGAATGAGATGGTTCTTTGAGAATATTTTGAACGTAATCATCTTCACCCTCTTTCTCCCACATAAATTCTAAACTGTGATGTCTCTTGCTTCTCTGGAATGAATCCCTCTCTCCTGGGAATCTGGACAGAATTCCAGCTCAGTAACTTGGCTATGTCATTCAACCTCACTTATTTCTGACAGGAGCATTTTGAGCTCCTTCTACAATGAGCATGAAAGTGAAGTCTGAGTAAAGTCTTTGATCTGAACTCAGCTTTTGATGAGTTCATGGTTCTTTATTGGCCATCATCACAGACAGTTTCTCAGTCCAAACATTAAGATTTCCTGTGGATATGGAGTCTCAGGATCTGGAGGCTTATCTTTAGTATTGCATGGGTAGCACTACCCCAGATCGACCCAGTGTGCAACTTGGGGAGTCTTCTAAACTCATGACTCCTGTTCCAAGAGCAGGTGGCAACAGTGGCTAGGAGAACCTTCACACAACTTTGTGTGATATGCCAATTGCTCTCTTTTCTGGATTGTGAGACCCTGAGCTCAGTCACCCATATCCTGGTCACTCGGATTATTGAATTATTGTTCTAAATGGGGGCTACCCTTGAAGAGCATTCAAAAGCTACAATTGATCCTGAACACAGCACTATGGACAATTTTGGAGAGCCTTAGGGTGGTAGATATAACACTATTATTATGCAAGTGACAGGTGCTTCCAGGTGCAATCCAAGGTATTGATAATTACCTTTAAAGCACTTTATGTTACAGGTCCAGGATATCTGTGAAATCATTTTTCCCAAAAAGCCCATCCTGCGAATGCTAGCAGAAGGGGGCCTACTGCAGATCCCATCAGCCAAGGAATCAGCTGGTGGAGAAACGTCTTTTCCTGCCCTTGAGTCTAGAACATTGTTTCCACAAGAGGTAAGATGTTGTTTGGGAAAGTTCTTATGCGGGCTGGTATGGGGTCCTGAAGGAGAAGCTGCTGACTGGAGGTGGTTGACATGCTAACACCGCTCCCCTCAAAACCCTTTTTAAAAGCTTGTTTTAGTTTTTGTCATTTTAATTCACTTTTATATTTATGAACATTGTGATATGTCGTTTATCCTCATGCGAATTGCTCAGAGTTGCCTGACCTGCAGGAAATAAATTGGATAAATAAAATAAATACATACATACATACATTTTCTTTCCCATCTAGTTGATGTGAGGCATCTAAAAGCAACCCTTTACAATATGGTGTAGTCCAGATTTTTTTGGCAATTTGCTTTCTTTCATCCTCATTCAAATTGACAATGTGCATAAACAGGAATATCACATGCAAGTTCTTTGGATGTTACAAAACGTAATACAGATGCCATACATCTCTTTCTGTGGGGAAATGGCTTCTTTTTTTTCCTACAGTTTATACCACAATATTGTCCTTATTTCCTTTCAAGAGTGTTTGTGACCCATAAACAGAGATATTTGGATACAAAAGTTGAGACTATTGCCTCCCTTCCAGTGTCTTACCTTTTGTGTTAAGTTGCTAAACTATTTAAAAAAAACAAACAAACCAAGAACAGGTTATTTTTTCTCTCCTTTTAAAAAGACACCACTGATAAATATTTATTTAGCATTTCATGTTTGATCTCTCCTCCTACTCCCTCCCCAAATACAATCTTTATACCAAAGCTGGAATCTATTTTCTATGACTACATATAAATGCAGCACACGCTCAACGGCCTAACAGATGCCATCTGTAAAAGCATTTACTTTAAATTAAATGGAATAAGTAATCAAAAGGGCTTTGTACTTAATGCAGAACTTTTGGTGACTATTAAATGCTCATTAAAGGGTGTTTTTGCTGTATGACTGTCAGAATCAGCAGGACATTTATGATAGATTTCCTGAGTAGGTCAAGATTGAATATGATTTTACAACTTAAAAACATAAATGAATGCAAGTTATTTCAGCATCACCAGATGTTTCAGAAACTCCCAAGCCTCAACAACACAAAACAGCTAACTAACAGCAAATTTAAATTTTGCAACAATATTACAGTGCAGATTTCTTTCTCAGATACTTCTTCCTCCCCAGTCACAGAGAGACAGCACTTCAAAAATTATTTTCAAGTAGTTTTCAAAAAGAGGCAAAGCCCCAACTATGCTTAGAATTTGGATGGGAGGGGGAAAGCTATTTCTGATCCAGGGATGTCCAAGGGAAACAATCCATTTTTCAATATAATTCCTGTTACTTTCAACACTACAGATTCTATACAAGGCCACAAGTGGTTTATTTTTAAAACTCAGGGAAGTTTTTAAAAAGAAAGAAACCATTTAAAGGAACGCTCAGGGCCTTAGGCTATATAACCAATTTACTCTTCTCTCACTAATGTGAATAGACTTGGTGCTGTAGAATAAAGGAGCTGTGAACTGAAATTACTGTCTGAAAAAATATCATAAAATAAAGGTTACCAATTGGATCTTAATCTCCTCCTCCTCCTCCTCCTCCCCCTCCCTCTCCCTCTGTTTTCTAATAGAATCTTGATGTTCTGAAATTTCATTATGCATTCATTTTAAATGGCTATAATTGTATCAATCAGTCAGTCTTGAATTCACAAAGAAGCAAAGCTTGGAAGATAAGAAAATGGAGGGATCTGGTTTGAGCTTCTTCAGTGACAGATCGAAATCTGCGACTGTGAGCAATTTTGATCTGTGCTCGCTGCTGGAGCACCCCGAGCCAGCTGGTTTTGGGGCTAAGCCACCCCATAGAGGTGGTGAAGAGGGGGGAGACTGCCAGCAGGGTCGAGGAGATGTAGCTCCCGACCTCAGCCAGACTATTTTACTACATTCAATCTGGCATACAATCCTTTCTACATTTCTCTCTCTCTCTTCATCTTCTCTCTCTCTTTTCTCTCCCGCTCTCCTCTCTTCCTCTCTCTCTACGCAATAAGTATTATCATAATATAGGGTCTCATATTAATGCTGTAGATCTGTGTGTCGGTGTGATGTGTGTTGCTGTGCTCCATGTGGTGGTCTGTGCGAATATAGTGATGTGTGCGATGTGTTGTGTGTTATTTTGTTGTAGTCATGTCGTGTGTGTGTTGTGTGTGTGTGTCGGCTGTACTCTCTCTGTTCTTCTGCGGGTATAGATCCCACCTCATTGTTAGTGAGCTTTAGAGATTGTTAGCACCGTTTCAGCGACATCTATCTGCCAATCATTCAGGCTTTCTGTATAGCAGTTTTATGGGGTCAGGTCTCACAGCCGTTGGTTTCCTCCAATTGAGGCTAGCCATTATGTGTGTTTCAGAAACGTGTTTTTCTTCCCGTGATTGAGTTGGAGTCTTGTCTTGCTGTTTATTGTACTTGTGAGTTTGTTTGAATTGGTGTGTTCTGGGTTTCTTCTGTTCTGTTTTGTCGGCTCTTGACTTGGCTGACGCACACCTCTGTTCTCTCATTGGAGAGCTTTCAGTGACACCTTTCAGGTGCAGCACTCCAATACCAAGAACAGGCAGTGTTTCCATTACCCATATACTTAATATATACTTAATATAACCTAGTACTTTTTGCACGTGCCATCTCTATCGTGTATCGGAAGTGGTGTCTTCACCTTTCACTCTATAGTCCCGATGAAAAAAAACTCTCAATATCAATCAATATATAATACCAACCAGCTAATACAGACTCTATGACGAGTACTAAACAGAACACTTCGCTTATATACCAACACAATATTTCATATACAAAGGAACAAAGCAGTTACCAAGCAATATTCGAAGGACCCTATGGAGAGCGGGGTGATCACCACTGTCACCTGATCATGTGCAAACCCTGTTCATGGATAGAATTCAAATCCAGAGCCCCTGGCTTAATGTGCCACAACAAGCCCAAACTTATGGCTAAGATACATGTTGATGAACATTTTGTATTTGGGTCCATGGAAAAGAAACACCTAACAATTTTCCTAACACAACGCTAGAACTAGCAACCACACCCCAAACATCAAGTTCACCATGGAAATGGGATAATTAAACAAAATCAAACTACATTCCTAGATGTTCCAGATCTTACAAAAAGACAGATTGATCACATCATAGGAACTACATGCATCAGCCAGGATAGCAAACACACACACACACGTCCGCATACACTCAACGCCTCAACCTGCTCACGCACCAACCAGAAACAGACTAAATTCCGTTGGCCAAAACCACTAATTGCCAGAACCAAACCGCCCTGCAGACAAGACAGTATAAAGAAATGAACTATGCACCCTGACTAAAGTATTGACAGCCAGATGGCTTCACAAAAACAAAATCCAGCTTAAATCCCAACAAAAACACATCAAGACATAACAGGTGACCTAGAAGATCAAACAGACCTTATTGAACAGTTGTCCTGCCCTACATTAAGAGGTACTACAGGACAAAATCAGTAACGACACTAACAGGCATCACATCAAAACTGCCTTCAAACAGACAAAAACAATAGCAGCCATCCTTAGGAACCCCCAAGACAAAAGTTGACCTGGAAATATACCACAGGCATGATACGATGTTTCCCTGTTGCATCATGCCAGCCACATATCTTGGAAGGACCAATTAGCTAAGACCATTTACAGTAACCCCGCGCTGTGATAAACACAAAATGCAGTAAAAAACTGGGAACACACTTAGTCAACACATGAAAAACAGGCCACAACACAACTTCAAATGGCACCAAAACCCTCGCCATATAGAAAACCCCAAGCCACAGGAATCATCACCGAGAAGTCACAGAGGATTGAAATCAAATGACCCTGAGATGCATATGAATAGGAGAGATGATTCCACCAGACTGTCAATTCATTTGGAAGCCTGCACTCTCAAAATAGAAAGACTCACACCACAAGCCAGGCAAACACCTTGGGCACAAAACAGACTCCCTCTGATGCCTCCAGCTCAAACACCCCCCCACTCAGGCCCCAGATTTGAAAAACCTGGCTTCCTGATAAAGAAAATGCCATTCCTTTCACACAAAGCCAAGCTGCACTGAAAGCCTCCAGTGCAGGAGCAGAGTGTTGCCAAGCCAATCAAAGCACAAAACAGACAAGAAACCAGGAACACCAATCAAACAAACTTCCAAGTCCAATAAAACACAGACCAAGGACTCCCAAGAACCCAATCAGGATGTAGAAAAAACCATTCTGAGACAGCAGTAGGCTAAGCCTTCAAATTTAAAAGCTACGGGTTGTGATAGCCTGACCCACATACAACTCTATACAGAGCTGATGACTGGCAGATGAGATTCTGCTGAAATGTTGGTAACACTTTAAAAGCACGTAGATATTTATATACATGGATCTTTGGTGTTCGGGTTTTCTCCCACGTAAAATTGGAAGTATCTAAGCGGCGATTTTAATGATAGTCTCTTCATCATTCTTCAGCTTGTTTCTTCAGCTCTGGTTCTTCTCAGAGTAATGTCTTGAGGCTTGAGCTGCTTTTTCTTCCTTTTAACTGCTAGTGGGGTGTGACTTGATTGGGGTGGGGCTTGGCTGTGTTTTGATTGGCTGGGTGTGTGTTCTCATTGGCTTTGGGGTTTGGCTGTGTTCTGATTGGCTGGGGGTGTGTTCTGTTCAGGTGGGGGCTTGGTTGTGCCTCAACGTTAGTCTTAGTTGCTGGGGGATTTTGAGCTGGTGAGCTGTGATCCTTGTTGTTTGGCTTTCGTGTTCCATGGTCGATGCCACATCTTCATGGTGGGTGTCAGTCGCTTCTTGTATGGGTTAGAGGGGTTTGACGGTTAGTGCGCTTGCAGCTGTTGTCCAGCTTCTGGTCCGTGGTCATGGTCTCATTCTCTGCGTGGTGTGAGTCTTTTTAGGTGGAAGTGTGGTGGTGCATCTTGTGTGTTATCCATTCAACTCTTTATTTAAACTTTCAGTTATGCCTTTTACAATTATAACATTCAATATTTAACACATAAACTTCCAGTCGAATTCTGCTTGTACATTCTTAAATATGCACTAAGTTCTTAAAGGGAAATATATATATAACAATAATAAAAAAATACTTATTTCTATTCCAATTCAGCTTCTATCTAATGTTAGTTATAATCGTGACATCTTTAAACCTTTCTTTTCAATAGAATATCATTACTTATAGGAACACTTAATGTATTTCCATATTTTTCCATGTTTCTTTCCATATTCCTCTTCACTTAAAATTTTTTATAACACATTTATAATGATTCAAAATGTTCCCCTCCTTTCCTAATTTCATTCTCTAATTCTCTTTATTTCATTATTTATTAAACATTCCATTACATGACAATAAGGTATTTATCTATTTCATTTAATCACCACTTGTTTCATATGTCAAAAGTTCATTTTCTAATTTTAAATAATAACAATTGCTATGTTATGTCCCTTGCAGAATACCCCCTTTCAATTAAGTTTTCACCCATTATCTCTTTGTCTTTGTCTATTTTTTCCCTCTTCTCTGTCCTGCTTCTGTCGTTATAATTTCTTTTCCTTTCTCTCTTCTCCTCTTCTCCCTTTTCCTTTTGACCCTTCTCTCTCTAATTCTGATTCACTCTTCTGTAATCCTCTCTTACTTTTTCAAACTATTTTTCTTTTTTTGGTTGTTTTTTGGTTCTTAATTTTTCATCTCTCTTTCCCCCTTTCCTTTCTCCCCCCCCCCCTCTCCCCCGCAATTAAAAATACTGGTCATTGAAGATTGGTTTTCTTTGCTCCACCCTTCTTTTCTTACAAGGGCATTTCTGTTGTTTTTTCATAGTTCAGGATCTCCATTTCTAAAAATTGAAATACGAAGCCAAAAGAACCTCTTCCTTTCTGCATCTTATTTTTCTGTTTTTTAAAGTTCCATTCTCAATTCTTCCATGAGTGATACCATTTTAAAAAACTTTTACAACAACATCTGATTAATTTTAGTCCTTAGATTCCAAAGCCAGAAATCCAAAAATCACCAAGTAATCCAAATAATCCAAGGCTGTTTCTCTTGCTTTCCTCTTTTCCACTTTCTCTTTCGTGGGGTTCTGTTATCTTGTTACAAATTTCAGTTAAATATATCTTTGAGAATCTTATTAAAAGTGCTTCACTGTTATATTCCTTTCATTATCCAGTCGTGGTCTCCTCCTTTTTTCCAGATCCCACTCTTTTGTTTTTTTCCTTCTTTTTTAAAGTTTTTGGGAATCCAGAAAATCTTTATTATCCCTTTACATTTTATTTTCAGCTTGATATACCTGTTTAATGTCAAAGTGGATTTTTGCCGATTTCTTGCTTAAATCTTCCTAGTTGTCAATATAGGAAGAAAAGAGAAGAAAAACAAATCCTTTCCCGTCCCTCTTCATTTGCAGCTTCAAAGTCTTCTTTGGGAACAATGTTGTTTTTGTATAATTCAAATTCCAGCGGTATCCTTGTATTGTTGTTTTTTCCAGTTTCAACCCGGTCAGAACAAAAACCTTTCTTCTTCTTTAATCTTCCTCCTGCATATTTCTTTTCCAGTCAAGTTCTTCCTTTCAGGTGGCCATTTCTGAACCCAACCACTGCAACCACCATATTGGGAAGGGATAATGCCAGTGGGAGGAGAGATGCAAGC
>BHFT01070243.1:0-12880 GCA_004320025.1 Laticauda laticaudata
GGATGCTTCCGTTTGTACTCACTGCCTCCGTTTTGCTTCCTCTCTATCCGTCCAGCATCCGTCTATTGAATTTCACTCCACTCAAAAAGGTTTTGAGCTGCTGAAAACTTTTGAGCGGAAAATGTATCCAACGCGTCCGTTCTGCATCCGCTAGGCATACGGGGGACATCGTTCTGCATCCGTTACACGTCAGCTACATCCGCTAGGCATCCGCTGCCACATCCGCGCAACTCGCATCGCGCTCCAATGGTAAACGGACACAGGAGAAACGGAACGATGGCGGAATGGATGCGTAGCGTTAGTAGCACGACGGAGAAAGGATGAAAGCGGATGCAGCTCGCAAAGAAAGCATTTAAAACGGAAAAAACGTTCGCAGAGGGACCTATTCGGATATTAAGATGTCTAGAGGATGCCTAGAGGATGCAAAAGACACATAGGGGAAACCTATATTGCTATAAAAAGGGGGAGCAACTCACATTGGATCTCACTTTCAGAACAGAAGCCCTGCTGTGCAGACCTCTGCAGCCTTCATCTGCCTCTTGCTCTTCCACAGCATCCAGTCATGCACCTTGGATCGTAACAAACTCCTTTTGGTAGCCCACCATCGTTCTGCAACAGTGCGAAAGCCATTCTACAGACTCTGTGAAACTCTACTACGGAGAAGAAAAGGAGGCAGCCAAGAAGCATCTGGCGTCGAAAGATGGATCGGGAGAAGAGCAGAGTACGGAGTGTACAACAAGCAGATGTAGAGCTCAGGACGAAGACCCTCATGCATTCCAGAACTTCATGAGATGCCTCCAGCCATTTTGACGGAAGTTGTGCAGTGGCTGACACCAGGTTGACCCAAGCAGAGCACCAACATCCGGCCCAGCCTGGACCGCTGGCTCAAGGAAGGCACTGATTCTGCGCCACCTGACCTCAGGGACCACCTACAGGTAGCATGGCAGTATGCTGGAGGGTGCCACACACAACACCATCAGCATTGTGGTCAGAGAAGTGGTGGCAGGCATCATTGAAGAATACATGGAGAGCTCCTCCAGTTGCCCTCCACTGAGAAAAGGATGGAAGAAAGTTGCAGAGGCAGTGGCAATCAGAGGTGGAACTTCCCACACACGTTGGAGCCATAAGATGGGAAGTATGTGGCCTGCAAAAGCGCCAGCAAGTCGGTCCACTTATTTCAACTACAAGGGCTTCTTCAGCATCATCCTATGCCTCTTCCTCCCTTTGGCAGGACCAGATGGGCCCTCATCCAGAGGGGCTTCCAGGTTGTAGGGGCTGCTCCTCACCACCAGTAGCAGCAGCACCAGCAGGAATCATCATCATCATCATACACCAGCAGCAGCACCAGCAGGACCAGGATAGCAGCAGCCAGAGTAAGCACCAGCAGCGCCAACAGCACCAGGAGCACGAGCAGGACCAGGAGCACGAGAAGGACAGCAGGACCAACAGGACGAGCAAGACCAGGAGCACGAGCAGGACGAGCAAAGACCGCAGGAGGCACCAGAGGACCAGCACTTACGAGGAGCAAGTACAGCAGAGTAAGCACCAGCAAAGTACCACCGCCGAGAAGCATCATCATCAAGCTCCTCCAGAAGCAGGCATCAGCAGAGTAAGCACGAGCAGAAGCACCACGCCATAAGCAGCATCATCAGCTCCTCCAGAAGCAGCAGAAGCCCGCAGCCGCAGAAGAGCGAGTCATGCTACAGAAGCCCAGCAGAAGCAGAGATGAGGGCAAGGGGTGGAGGGTGGCCCTGCCCCTCTTGTCAGGTGCTGGTAGCAGGACGGCTGAGCTTTCTCTTTTTCCCCATGGTTGTGGGGTTGCTGGATGGCAGCAAGGCTGGCAGGCAGGCAGGCAGGTGGCACCAAGGCTGTAGGCAGGCTGCAGGCAGGCTGGCAGGAAGGCATGCCACCATGGCTGGCAGGCAAGCAGGCACGCAAGGCTGGCAGGCAGGCTGGAGGCCAGGTTGGCTGCAGAAGGCAGGACCAAGGCTGGCAGGCAACTGGCAGACTGGCAGGCAGGCAGGCGCAAGGCTGGCAGCAGGCTGGAAGGCAGGCTGGCAGGAGGCGTGCAGGATGGCAGCAGCAAGGCTGGCAGGCAGGCATGCAGGGCAGGCTGGCAAGGCACTTGATGGGTCGTCTGGAATCAGTCTTTCCTCTGAATGGTGACCTTGCTTGGGAGCTGCCTCCCTTTATATCCGCGGGCTGACGCAATGGCATCCTCCCCGCATGTGCAGTGAACACTAGGCATCCGCTAGGCTTCCGCTCTGCATCGCTAGGCTTCCGCTCTGCATCCGCTTCATCCGCTAGGCTTCCGCTCTGCATCCGCTCATCCGCTCGGCGTCCATTCTGGATCCACTTGTATCCATTCCGCGTCCGCTTTGCTGTGGCCCCCCGAAGCCTACGCGGATGTCATCCGCTCCCATCTGCTAGGCTTCCGTTCCGCATCCGCCTTCCATCCGCCCTGCGTCCCCCCGTCCTTCCTTTCCGTTGTTATCCGCTCTGGTTTATGCAAATTTTTTGCCCCCTTTGAGAGCGGATAAACAACGGATGGAAACATTTTTCTCGCCGCTGTGTCCTTTTTACTAACGTTTTGCATCCGTCGGCCAGTTGTGACAGGGCCTTAAATTGAGCTTTGGCAAAAAATGTTCCTCCCAAGTGAGTGCAGTAAGTGCTGCACGACTGGTACCGGTATTGCTTTGCTGCAACGGCATGGTTCAGGGTAGCTTTGTAGTCTCCGCCAGATGCGCGCACAGGACCCGTCAGTTTTACTGGTATTACTATTGGTTTTTCCACCTAGCGTAGTCAATCGTTCTATACCCTTGCGCGATTAATTTGTTAATTGTTCATCTATTTTTGTTTTAATGCAAGGTACCGTCTGGCTTTACTTCTGTGCTATCTGGGATCAAAATAAATAATCTAAAGGAATTGGGGTCCCCGTACCTGACTAGAGTGCCGTCGAAGATGTCCTGGAACTCATGTATCAGGTTCTCTTCCCAATTGGTTGTGGGAATTCGGCTCACTCCGGTCATCTCGATGCCCAATGGTGGCGAAACCATTCGATGCCCGGAGACTGGGACGGTCTCGTCGATATGGTTAGAGCAGGACTTCGGCGTGCTGTTTGTAAGTGACTTTGAAGTGTCCTAGCTACCACAGGGATCTGTTTCCTGGTAGTCCTTTAGAATTAATTTTTGTTTCTGAAGTCTTTTTAGTCTTATGTTTGGAACTAACCATCTGATTTGTGTTCCCAAGACACCATGACAGGAAGGATTCCTGAGTCGACCTGCCATCTCGCAAGGGCTTCTTCATTTTCACTATAATTTTGACCTTTCTCCGCTTTCCGTCTGGGCGCTTCCGATAGTGACAATCTGGTGATTTTTTCTCGGTTGCTGGTTCCTTTGCTGCGGCTCCATTTTCTGTCAGCTTGCCTCAATTCAGTTCTTTGTGGGATTACTGTGCTGCTAGACTGTTGTTTTTACGATTCTGCAAACTTCTTGATGTGTCCCCTTTTCTTGCAAGCCCGACAGATGGCATCAAGAACCTGCACTCAGCTCGTGCGGGTGGTTCCTTCCGCAGGCAGCGCATTCCCGCAATTTCTTTTTTCACGCCTTTTTTTGTTCATGTATAGGCAGTGGACCTCATCATCATCTTGTTTCTGGTGATGTGCGACGGTCTTTCATGATGTGTGTAGAGGGAGCTTGCTTCTTTCCCTGGTATGGTCGTCACGTTGTATGTGCATTCCTCAGTTTTGTCGCCGCTGATTTTTTCGTGGCTTCTGCAGGCAGTGGCTTCCGTGATCGCTTCAGCCCACAGGTATATATGGGCTTATTCAATAATTTACTTTGTAAGTTAGAGTCTTTTGATCTAAGACGACACGTCTCGCATGGCTTCATCATATTCTGGAATTCGCAAGCTCCACCCAATGTCGGAGGGCCGCTATGAAATCAGCGATGGTCTCATCTTCCCTTTGGTCTCTTTGTAGAACTCGTGTCTTTTAATGAGATTTGACACCACAGGTGTGTAGTGAGCCTTTAGCATTCGGTTAAGTTCAGACCAGATTATCTGTTTTCATGTCTCTGGGCTTCGCCAATGCCTTGGCCATCTTGAACACGGTTGGCCCACAATGAGTTAGGAAGACAGCCCTCTTCCGCTGATCCGAAATTTCCTCCATTTCGTTGCTCTCTAAAAACATCAGGAAACGATCGATGTATGATTTCCCAATCTTCTTTGTTGGGGTTGAAAGAGGTGTGGGTGGCGCGTTATTACCAGCATCACTTCTAGCGTGGTTTTGCTTGCCGCAGTGCCTCGGTCTCCACTTCAGGACGATCCCACCTTCATCGCAGTGTTCCGTCCAGAAAAACGCGCGTAGAACAGGTTCATAAACAAGTCCTTTATTTCAAACAAGCAAACAGTAACGGAACAGCTTGGTAAAGCCCGGCAAGCCCTTTTTATACAGGCTGCCTGCCAGGCTTATAGCCAATGATGTTTTTTTAAACTTTGGCCACCTTTAAGGGGCTCGCCTGGATTGGTTCTAGCGAACCAATCCGCTTTCGGCCTTTCTGGCCAATCAGAATGTTCAACTTGGACTCTTCCAAGTTATACAGAACATAAAACACTGTCTATCAGATATATGTGAGACACAATCCAACATTTTAAGCAGGTTACAACCTGGTTATCTGACAAACTATTTTTCTCATTATGAATTTGATTGTGAAAATTGGTAGATGGCTCACTTTTGAGGACACAGTGGCCTCAAAACAGCAAAGCCACCGCTAGTACTCCAAAAGGCTATATTAACTATAAATAGTCTGTTGTAGCTACTGTGTGACATGCTGAGAACAAGGATTAATTTCATTTTGGATGCAAAAACGGAAAAGGATCTCCCAAGAATGGAAAATCTACAATAGACTATTTACAGTAAATATAGCCATAGTTGTAACTGCTATTTTCATATTAGTGTGATGTTTTAATACATTTTAATTAATTAATTTTAATATAATACTTAAAACTCTCTTAATTCTTTTTAATCAATCACTACATGAGCCTATGCTCCCTGATTTAAAACTATTTAGAATTGCAGTTGCCATGCCAAGCTAGTATCAGCTTGGCATTGCAACATCAAATCTACTCAGCTCTAAACCAGGGGTGGGATTCAAATTTTTAACAACCAGTTCTGTGGGTGTGGCTTAGGTGGTAGGCATGGCTTGGTGGTCATGNAAATGGTCATAAGTCACTTTTTTCAGTGCCACTGTAACTTTGAATGGTCACTCCACACAAGCAAAGTACCAGCAAAGAAGGGAAAAAAAACTCCAGAGAAGTTCCTGAGACAAGAAGCCTAGTCCTGCCAAGAATGTAAAAAGGCTTAAAGGAGAGGCAGTTTCTGTAAGCAACACCAGAATGTTTCCTTCCTGCCTTCCTTACACGATTAGGCCAGTAATTTCTTCTAATAACTGGTTCTCCGAACTGCTTAGAATGTTAACAACCAGTTCTAGCAAATAAGTGCGAACCGGTAGAATCCCACCCCTGTTCTAAACCTAAGGCAGGAAAGCTACTTATTCCATCATCTTCACACTGAACCACAGGTCTTCCTTGACAATGATGGAGTTTTAGATACACACTTTTAGCAGAAGAAACAGAAAGTAACAAAAATTGTTGGAAATCCAGTAAATTACTTCTCAAGAAAGCAGTACCACAGTCTTAGTCCCAAGTATCAAGAAACTTTTTTTATTGACTTTCAGAACATACTACATTCTTAGCCTCCATAGCACGGCATGTCTGCAGGCACATTCCATTAATGAACACAGTCAGAGTCTTCACCAACACTGCCTCTCCCTGCATGAAGCCAGCTTATTGCTTGACCCCAACTGACATCACTTCCCTCTTTATGACACAAATTTTAAAGGAAGCCAAATGTTGGTACAGCAGCAAGAAGGAAGTTAAGGTACAATTTAATCTACTTAAAAGGATGCACGTTTCCTTTTATTTTTTTAATCTCTGAGATAACATAAGCAAATCAAAGGAGGCTTCTATTTTTCTGCATGTTCACGTAAACATACTAGATAACAAACAGCTATTTTTTATTCCAGCAAAATCAATTTGGAACCCACACATATGTGCTTCACTTTGAAAAAAATTCTTCCCCCCCCCCAAAAAAAAGGTGTCAAAATCAGAGGAAGACAACATTTTATCTGGAAAAAAAGAAAGCCAACTCTCCCCATCCCCTTTGGGTTAACAGCAGTTCCACATCTCATTTGTGAACCCTATGAAAACTTGGGGAGGGCAAAATGTAGTTTGAAATGTAAAAAAAATATATAAATTTGTATTTTGTAGGCTTGGCCTTATTTTCTCCCACGAAACCAAATAATACTTAGAGCATACTGAATATATTTATGTAATTATATAATTAGATAGATAGATAGATAGATAGATAGATAGATAGATAGATAGATAGATATTCACATTATTTCCTTTCCACATAAGTCAGATTATGAAAGGCACAGAAAAGGAATAAAAATAGGAAGTCAATTAAGTTGAAAGTATGAAATAATAACGAGAGAGAGAAAATATGAAACAGTATAGATGTGATTAAGATATAGTCATCATCTTTAATTTTCAATTTTTTAATGTTCAATTTTTTACTTTTTTTTAAGGAACAAGGAACATGCCCACCTAAATAATCCCCCCCCCCAATTCCTTCTTTGGAACTAACCACAAACTATTTAGCTCTGGTACCTTTCTACCAGCCTTTGAATATTTTTTTTCTTTCCCTTAGGAAGCATGAAGAAACTTTTTTTTTTGCCCTTTAATCATTTGTTTTAGTTTACCTGTCAAACTAACCTCTCTGGTCTGGTGCATTCATTATCAGATTAAAACAGTCAATCACATCATACAATCAATATAATATTTGCTGCAAATAATTTGGCTTTTCAGCACTAGAAACACTTGGACATGTCTTCTCTCGCGTTCACACATTTCCAAATTAGTTAATGATCTGAAGAGCAAAAGATCCAGCCCCACCTTTAACACAAAGTCACACTCCAGTTCCCAAAATTGTTCACTGTTATGTCTCATACCCATCTGATCAGAATTCTGATCAGCCAGTTCCCAGGCACATTTAATAAACTATTTTTGTTTTTACTGTATCTTTCCCTTTGCACAGGGGAACAATACTTTCAATGCTAATTCTTTCAAATGTGAAAAAGAAGCGCAACTTTTATACCTACCTAAAGCAAATTGCACATCCACTTTATGTACCAGCCATATATCCTTATTTTAACATTTCTCCAATTATACTATTGTCAGCCTCAATATTTTTCAACTTAGTCATACAATGTTTTTTATTGGACACAAGAATGTATTCCTATCCATGGCCCAGTTCTTTTTTTCTGCATTCTTTCATCTCATTCCCTTCTATCCATTCATACCATTTAACACATTCTGGCATCACATTCACTTCCCAAAATTCACCCCTACTTCAATTTAATGTAACATCTATGCAAATATCACAACCATGAATTCATAATTTTAGATGCACCCATAACCTAGGTGATAGAAATGCATACATTCTGACATATTTTTAGCTCTTTAAATAATAATTAAACTTATACTCCCACTTCCCTGCTTATATTCATCAATGCAAAAGATCAGAACATTTTCATTCAGTTGTTAACATTCTTCTCTTAGTTCCACAGGCACACAAGAAATCTATTTTTTTTCTCTTTTCTTTCGTTCATTTATTCATGCTGCTTGCTATTTCCATACATTCCAAGTTGTAATATGACATGATTCCCACCAGATCTGTTCATGGATATCTTTCTATTGCACCCCTCATGGTTTTAATTAATCAGTGCTTTCCCATAATTCATTGTTAGTTTACATAATTCATTGTTACTAAGATAAACTGAACACTAGATCTCCAGCCTTGGCGATTCTGATAATGCGTGAAGCTTTCCCTGCTAATGGTAAGTATACCAGTGTTACTTGTTTTATTTTTCCTATACTTGCCTATAACTAGACACAGTATAAGTTATATCAATTAGTTTGGGCATATTTTGGTCAGCCTGCCACAAGGATTTTAAAAACCCATTATTAGTTCTCCCAAAATTTTCATCTCTGCACTCAGGGAAGAATAGGGACTTCTATCTCTCTCACACACAAAAAGAGAAATAAAAAGGGCAACGAAAAATAAATTAAAAAGTTAGGTGAACCAATCAGTTGTCTTTCACATAATATATATTTTTGCTCTTAGAAGCTTCCAATAATTCAGAAGCTGGTTTTAATTCCAGATATATGAATCACAAGCAGATCTCTATCTCAGTGTACCACTTTCACTTCAACACCAGCCTGTCATTATTCTCACAGATTACATGAGTGGCTCATTAACTGAACTGCATGGTGGATTTCAGATTTTTTCCATATTTGTCTCTACTGAAAAGCTCAGTTCATATATTTCAGCGAGGGAACTCTCTACCTGCAGGAATAAACCTAAGTAGGCTTGCTGAACAAACCTGAGCCTTGGGCTTGAAATGGATTTCAGACAACTTCTCCTTAGTTATTTCTACCCCACCTCTTTTCCCTCATGGGAAAAAATCAAACTGTCTCCTGGCAGTGTCCCATTAAGTATTGCATGATACCAGAAGACCTTAACTTCACTACGAATGTGACTTCATCCATCTTCAGATGACATAAAGCTTAAAGCCTCTCAGAAGGTTGAAACAAAAGCAATAACAATTGGAAAGGGGTTTGCTTACTATCAATAAAAAACAACAGTGGATAGGTCATTTGGAGCATCAAGGGGCAACCAAGGTCTATCTAGAACAGTGGTTCCCAACCTTATTCTCGCCCCGCACCCCTAAAGAAATTTCACTCGAACCTCGCACCCCCTGAAATATATGGTAAAAATATGGTAGGATTGAATTATTTAATTATTAAATATATGGTCGGATTGAATCTTTTCAGCTATGCATGTGACGGCCACTAAATCATGATAGTTAACTCTAAAATGAAAACAAAGTCAGTCCATTGCAAAAGAAAATAAAAATGCCAACATATAGCCAATATCCTATTATTTACCTGGACTTTTCTCGCACCCGTAGGGGATGCGAGCGCCCCAGGTTGGGAACCCCTGATCTAGAACAAGCTGCTTTTTATTGAGGACAGACAGTTGTCCCGCTGATGAAGGAAATACTCTAATTAGCAGAAGGTCTTTCGGGTTAGTCAACCCTGACATCTGATCTTTCCAGGTGAGGTGGTGGGAACTGAAGGATGCCATCGTGCACCTATTCTCAGGGCTCCTGAGAGGTGGTGGTGGTGGTGGTGGCGGCGGCAAGGTTCAACTAAAGACACCGGGGGATTTTAATTCCCAAGGGCAAACATGTTCGGGCCAGTTGTTTGCCTGCACACCCTGCCACCTTTTAATAGGCAGCATTAGGACATGCCTAAACTCAGGAAGGCAGAACCACCAAACCCACCGGCCACCCCACGCGAGGAAAGAGCAGAGCAGCGACGGATGCCCGCGGATGCAACGTGGGGAGAGAACGGACTCCCCTCCCCTCCCTCCCCCACCCCCCCGCCGCCATCTGCCCCCGTCCCGCATATCAAACCCCGGAGGGCCGTTTCCTTCTAACCGCATCGTGACTCTCGTCGGTCAATCACCAGCTCCTCGCCGGCTGGCTCTCCCGCCCCCTCCATTCCCCGCCACCCCTCGGCCGCCTTCTCACCGCGGATTCGTTCCGCCGTTGGCTTCCCTCCTCGCGGATCCCACCGTCCTCGACACGTCGAGGATGGAGCGGTGGCTGCTTGCATGGCTCCCGGGCCCTCGGGGCTTCCGAGGCTCGGGGGCGGACGACCTGCCCTCTTCTCCGGGGCAAAACCTGGCGCTCTCCCCGGGGGAGGGGGAGAGAAAAGAAGGACGGTTCTTCACCCGCTGGCTTGTCCGCTGAGGCTGAGGAGATCGCGTCGCTCCGCAAGCGTCTCTCCGCGGGCTTCGTTTCCACCACCACCACCCCGCGTCTCCTTTTTACAACTGCCGGCGCTTCGCTCGCCGTCCCTCCGCCTCAGCCCCGGCGCGTCTAAACGAGCCGGCAGAGCAAAGGACGGTGCTCGAGCACCTGGAGATCCCGCCCTCCCCCGCTCGCTCCCCCTTCCCCTCCTTCGCCCCCGCACCGCCACGCGCAAGGCACACCTCGCTTCCTCTCTCAGCCGCTTGAGCCCGGGCGAAGGAAGCGGAGAACGTCGCGCCTTCTCTATCCGACGACCATCGGGGGAACTCGACGTGCCGGATCCGTCGGAGCTCTCCCGTCGGGCGCGCCCCTTTTAGCCGCGTCGGATCCAATCCAAAAGTGCGTCGCGGCTTCCCTCGCTCAGGAGGCGGATTCCCCAAAAGCTCGTCCAGGGGCTCCGAGGCGCCGCTACCGGGGCGGGCTGCGGGATCCATCTGGTGAAAAAGCGAAGGTGGACGGACGAGTGAGTGGCTTTCGCCGATGCAGGGGCAGAATCCGGGGCCTTCTCCCGGTGGAAGTCGTCGCGGCGGGACCCCGCGCTCCTTCGTCCGAAGTCATCTCCCCTTCCTCAGAAAACGGGAGCATTGAGGCCACATGAATATGCATGAGTAATTTTTTCAATACATCTGGTTGTGTCAGGCAAAGGCACGCTCCGCTGGGGAGCGGCGGGATCGTCACACACCGCGGCATACTCTCCAGAGGCAGACGGAGGGGGTGGTTGGCTTTGTTTGTTGTTTTGTTTTGTTTTGCCTAAAATGGCACATGTTTATCTTTTGCGTTGCTCCTTATTTTAATAATTCCTCTCTTGCCTGATCTTTGGGAGCTCACACGCAACGCTCCCTCCTTTCCTATTTTCCCTAAACAGAGCTTTACGATGTAGAACAGACTGCAAAATAGATCAGTTCAAAGTTATTCTACGACAGTGGAATTGAACCTGCACAGTCTTCCGAGTTCTACCACGACTTCGCGCTGTTACTTTCCACGTGCGTTTATTCAGTTTCCATTCTCTGCGGAGAGAGAGAGAGAGAGAGAGCAAAACCTTTAAATGTGGACCTCAAAATATGCCTGATTTGCAAACGTTCATATCCTTCAAAATGTCCGCATGAAAATTTACGTTTTTAAAAACTTTGTGGCGGGGGCAAATAGCATCAAAAGAATCATAAGCAGGAATATTTTTGATGCACAGGTAGAACTCCCACTACCTTACTTTCTCAATGTTAAAAAAATCTATAAGCCCTTACTGAACTATGCTTTGTATTAATACATGTCTGGGGTTGCATGATCATAGCTGCTTACAAGAAGTCCTGGATGGGATGACTGATAGCTGTGCAGCTCAGAAAATGGGACAAACAGGAGCAGTAAAAATAAAGTTTTTGTAGGTAAACCATTAAATATACTACCCTAGCACTGAACAAAATACAGTACATCTACTAAAGACAAATATATAATAATGCCAGTCCAGTAAATATATAATAATGCTATCTCATATAGCCATAGTATCTAGTTAAAAACCATCATGCAAATTACATAAATGACATAACTTCTATTAGATACCATGAAACCAATGACTTACAGCAAGGGTGTCAAACTCACATTGTCATGGCGACTTCATGTGACGTATTGGAACTTTTTTTCCTCTTCGCTAAACTGGGTGTGGGTGTGGCCAGCCCGTGACGCATCCGGCTGCAGGCTGGAAGTTTGACAGCTCTGACTTACAGTAAGTAATGAATACGATTTGCCAGTGACATAATGATAGATATGACACAATTTCTTTCCTGTGCACATATCCCTATTATTCCCTTTGCTGTGCAACTCTAAATTTGCTCCGTTATCCCAAATCCAAATAAATGATAGCCTTCAACCTTGTCAGTTAGAATCGCTAATCAAGCTGCAATCCTATGAGCCTTTCTTTCATTCAGTTAGAGCTTTCTCTAATGCATTAAGACGGGTTTTATTTATGCAGAAGGTAGTACGCAAGTGTGGGATTTGATTTCAGGCAGCACTAAAAATTTAAGAGGGTTAATTTGACTCTCGTAATTCATGGAGACATCCATGCAGTTTTCTGCTTATCCAGATAGAAGGGTTTTCCATTGCTTTTTTCAAGCATTTTTGTAATGTTCCTAGACTATCCTAACATTCTAGAATTCCATGGGGTTTTCCATCCAAATATCAAACAATCTGAATCTTTCGTAGGTTAGCAGACCGTATGTCAGCTCAGTGAGTAAACTCATAACTTGTCATTATTAATCTCGGGTTTTGGATATGATAACATAATCCCCTCCAGGTAGTTTTTGCTGCCATCTCACCAACTGATTGACATCTGCCTGAAACTAACCTGATCTGTGCAGGGCAGGGCTATCTATTTATATTACCGTAGCTTGTTCTGCAGAAAGGGTAAGATATTTTAAAAACTAAAATACCCTGATATGCTTATTGGATCAGCAAAATAACATGGCAAAAAAAGATGAGAGAAGGTATGTTTAAGCGAAACCAGAAGATATGGACTGATTTAATAATAATGCAGGACTCTTTTATTTCAGGCTGCAGTACACATTTATTTGATCAAATTTCTATGGCTTCCCATCTCAAGGTGACACTAGGTGACTACAATAAGCCCAACTTTTAAAACTGAATATGAAAAAACAGCTAAGCAATTAACACAAGTAAAAACAAGATTGTGAGAGGGTTAACACATGTGGAATAATCAGTGGTGGTATTCAGTCGGTTTGCAATGGATCAGGCGAACTGATAGCAAGAATTTGATTCGAGTCGCCAAACGGGTAGTAAGTTCTGGCTGGCCATACACCCCCACCCAGTCACTCTCCTGCCTAATGCTCGCTCACCCCGCCTGCCTACCTGACATTTGCCAAAGGTATTTCTTT
>BHFT01070244.1:0-14367 GCA_004320025.1 Laticauda laticaudata
AGCGGACACATAGCGATGAAGCGGATGCATCACGTACGCCTAAAGGAAAGAAAGGGGATGCCGCGCGGATGTTAATTGGATGCAAACGCATCCTTCTACTTTCCATGCTACTAACGATGTATAGACGTTCCATGTACCCTTTCTTTCTTTCCTCTTTCCATTTTCAGCTGCAGCAGATGTGAGGGAGATGACAGAGGATGCAGAGAGGATACAGCGGACGTTTAACGGATGATAAACGGACATAGAACGTTTGTTGCTCGTATGTTGCAGATTTACATCGTACATGGCGGAAAGTTCATCCGTTCACAAAGTTTTGTGCAGCTCAAAACTCTTGCTCAGATGAAATCGCAGTGGATGGATGCTCGATGGATAGAGTGTATGAAACATGTATGCAATGTGTACACAATGGATGCATAGCGTTTTCCAACAGATGGCAAGCTTTTTTTAATGTTTTACATCCTCTTTGCATCCGTAAGTGCAGTGGAGACAGGGCCTTTAAATCTTCAAACATCAATCTGTGTAATGGATGAACATAATTCATGGTTTTAATCAGTGGTGGGATTCAAACTTTTTTATTATTGGTTTTGTGGGCACATGCTGAGTGTTCTAAAATGGCAACTTTAAGCTTGAAAACTTACCTTACCGTCAGCACTGGTGTGTAAAACAGCTGAGGCACAGCAATCCGTTCTGCTGCGCAAATCAGCCGAGCTACAAACAAAGGCAATATAGGACAGGAAAGGGTGCATGCAGATGGGCAGGGTCAACTGCTGACTAGTGCTACCAGATTGCTAGAACTGGTGTGAACTGGCAGCATACCACCACTGATTTTAATATCTCAGTTGTGCACGATGTATGTGATCTATTCTTTTTCATCTAAATTCATTTATCTCTAAAATACATAGTATGCTTCAATTCCATTTTTATGACATCAAATCCTCCTTGATTCATGCTTATAATATGTTCCATGTTTCAATTGTTCTTTGTAAACCAATTAACTCTTCTTTAAGTACTCATTCCAAAATGGATTACATTTCAGTTTGGTTGTGTCATCATTGCCAATTTTACTCAGGAAGTTCTGATATTCTTCCTGAAGAACTAGAGAAGTGTTTGCTGAGCAGGAGTTCTCATTATCCAACACCCAATGTTTTAGTGTCTACTCAACTTTCCTCACAACTATAAATGAGTGATTTATTATAATTTTCTTCTATTTATGATTTCAGAGTTCCAAGAAAGGTGGCTTGCTCTCATTTATGTCTGTTAACTGTTCTTATACTGCTGAAGATTACCTTGACCTTTTGCTTCACTTCATTCTCTTCCATGAATTTTACAAAAAAAGAGTGATCCTACCAAGAGATCACATTATTTTCAGGGTCACTGGAGCTATTAAGACTTCCAGCCACAACAAGGTGGTAATTCTCTGGCAGGGTTCTAGCCATGCTGGCAGACAAATTTCCTATGAAAATGGGCAGCATAAAGATATGATAAGCTAATAAATTAACAAATAAGGAGCCAAGTAAATAACACAATTATTATTAGAAGTCTTCAGATACTGTTAGCACTCCAGCTAACTAGTCAGTCCTGAGACCCTGCAATTTACAAAAGCTGTAGACTGATTATTTTAGAGCTAAACTCATGGGTCCCGGCTAGGATAAACATTTGCTAGTCAAGTAAGCTTCTGCATATATTTGCAATTCCACAGGAGTAACTTCTTTTCAGTAGTGAACAATGGATAAAGTCAAGTAGGTATTTGCTGCCTTCTCAAAACCAAATTTATTTTGCAACCAACTTTATGCCAATCCCGAATTCAAAATAAAAACTCTGTACAGACAACCATCAAATATGGCTAGAGCACTACACTTCACATTATAAAAATATGGATTTTTCAAATACAGAATAAACATTACAAGAAGAAAAAGAATTAAAGAATTTTCTGCATGAGAATGCTTCAAATGAGATTGTACATAATATTAAAAACACATAACAGAATGACACAGCAACATGAGCTAAATATGGAAAGACATTCTCAGTAACATTGCTCATTGTTTTAAGTATTAGACAGTCTCCTTTAATGTTCTCATATTACTCCTAAGGTACATGTATTTAATAACTTTTCCTATCATGATAAACAAACAAAACTTTTCTTCAACTTATGAAATGTATCATCAATAAAATGAACACGATTGTAAAGTAACAACTTTAAATTTAGATTTCTTAGAAACAGCAAAAAAATAATTTTAACTTTTTCTATTTTCCATATCTAATTATTTTTCCATCATACCAAACCATTTTAGTCATAATTCAACTTATTGGGAGATATGGAAGACAGTTAATTTGCCCACTATAGCCATCCATATAACAACCTCCTATCTACTTGCATTTGCTGAAGAAAACCTTCACATCAATTTACCATCAGTGAAAAAGCTTCTCTACATTAGTGTAAAATAATTATATTATTATTTTGAATATATTTTATTTTATTTGGTTTGTCAATTGCTTACCAGATAATAGGTATAAGTAAAAACATAATTATGAATACATGGATACATATAAGAAAAATAAAAAAAACAATAGGACAGGGACGGTAGGCATATTGATGCACTTATGCACTGCCCCTAAAGACCTCTTAGGAAAGAGGTGAGGTCAATAGTAGACAGTCTAAGGTTAAAATTTTTGGNTTGGTGTGGTTTACCTTGAGTTTGTATCTATTGTGTGCTCTTGTATTGTTATGGTTGAAGCTGAAGTATTCATTGACAGGTAGGACATTGCAATGTATGATTTTATATACTATACTTAGATCGGACCGAAGGCGGGGTAGTTCTAGGTTTTCTAGGTCTAGAATTTAGAGTTTGCTTGAATCGATACAATAATTCACTATAATAGTAAATTAAAATTATGCATGTGAAAATACAGTATGTCATGATAACACAACAACAATGTAAATGTAAACATAACAATAAAAAAGCAATAAAATGGAAGCAGAAAGCTTAGGGGAGAGGTGGGAAAATGCTAATTTGTCAAGTGGCCACCTCCATACAGAACCCAAAAAGGCTCAACAGAGGAGGATATCTATCTCTTGTTTACAACAAAGTTCTTTCAGTAGTTCCAAAAGGTTCCACACCTTTTCTGTTCAGATGACCCTCAGGGCACAGATAAACCTTCAAGTGGCCTCAACGATCCTCAGAAAGAATGGTAATGACCAAGTGGCTGCAAAGAATATAAATCCTTCCATTCCCCACCCTTCAGTCAGAAATGAAGAAGCTTCTTGGATGAGAAGTGAAATGTCTTCAAGGAAGAACAAAGTCCAATGGCCTCTTGAAAAAGCATATTTGGAACAAACCTGGATCATTGAAAATTTCCATAGACATCTTTACAATACATAAATTAAGTCTTCTAGACCAAGGAGACAATTAGCCAGTCCACCATAGAAATATACTGGAATAAATTTGTATTTGTAATGCAAAGTTAAATGGCTTTAAATATAAATGCATGGATTTGAACAAGGATTCATCAGTAACAATTCCTGTACAAGTCCCTCTGAAATGAGCTGGAGGAGATGCAGAACAGAAAGAATTGTACCTATCTATGAGGTCTGTGTGACTAGACAATGTGTGTGTATGTGTGTATATGTGCGTGTGCACTAGAGAAAGACAAACTCACAGATAGAATAACCTCTTTCAATCCTTATTGAGAGAAAATGTATGAAACCTCTCATCAGCTATTAGAATCCATTGCCAAAGAGACAGAAACATTATAACCAATATGCTAACATTTAAAAGCTCATCAAGGCTCAATTTTAAATGGGAAAAAAAAATCTAAATCTGCATCATCATAATTGAAAATAATGCCCCAGAGATATTTTAGGTATGTATTTTGTATGATAAACTTTTTTTTCCCAAAATAAACATAATGGTTGCCAACAACAAATAAAATTAAATGAAACACTTTTTCCATTGGAGAAAAAAGTTTGCAGATGCAAGCAAGCATGAAATGAAATTCTGCTAACGAGTTTCCATTTAGGAGATAAATACATAATCAAATCATTTTTTATCTGATGCACAGAAGCAAGAAAATCAATTTATTCATCATAAATGTTACTTTTGTGTATTGATATTCTCAGTGTGTCTAAATCTGGCTATACTGAGTGAACTGTTCAATTTCAGTTATGTTTATATGCTAATGTTGGCCAAATTATTTTCTCAGAAGCAATCTCTTTTGTTTCTGTAGTACATTTTTTTGTAATTCAGTGCCTCCAAAACTTAAAAGGAGGAAGGAGAGGAAAAATAAGGGAATAATGATGCCAGTGCAATTTTTTTTGTGCTTTTGGTTCTACTTGCAAATATACAGGAACAATGATGTTCTAATTTCTTGGTGTCATCATATCTTTTGCTAAATAATTAGTGAGCACAAAATACAGAAATAAATAATAAATTTAATATGTTTTGTCAAAGAAAGGGCCCACAAGCTAGCAACAAGCAAAATTTGCTGTTCTTAATTAACCACTAGTATATTCAAGGAAGCTGCAGCAATGGCTTTACAGCTAGCCCTTGACTTACAACCGCAATAGAGCCCAACATTTCTGTTGCTAAGGGAAACATTTGTTAAGTGAATTTTGCTTGATTTAATGAACGTTCTTGCCACAATTGTTAAGTGAATCATTATAGTTGTTAACTTAGTAACACAGTTGTTAATTGAATATGGCTTCCCTGTTTTGACTTTGCTTGTCAGAGGATCAGAAAAAATGACAACCCTGGAAAAATGCAGCTGTCATAAATATGAGTCAGTCACCAGGTATATGAAGTTTGACCACATGATCAAGGGGATACTGCAATGGTCGTAAGTGTGAAAAATAGCCTTAAATCACTTTTTTCAGTGCCATTGGAACCTTGAATGATCACTAAATGAATTGTTGTATGTCAAGTACTCCCTACATGTAACTGACATAACTTTATATAATTTACATAATTTAAGCAATTCCAAATATACAGATATATCATCAGCAGTTTATGATGGAACAGTCTGGCCTGAATAAGAGAAGCTCGGCCTGTTCTTGAGCAAAAATAACACTAAAGCCAAAAGACAGGTAAACACACCCTATTGGTTAGCTTTTTGCCACATTAATCCTGCAGATTAGGCAAGTTTATCAATTATACTATCTGAGACTTCTCAGAGAATAACTGAATGAAAAACTGCTGATGACCGCTGCACCACAGAGAGTTAACTTACTGCACCTGTGTATGGTTTGCCAATTGCACAGTGGCAGATAGGACAGCACTCCAGAGGGTTAACATCATTGCCCAGAGGATCATTAGTTGCCCTCTCCCCTCTTTGGAAGAGCTTTATAGCTCCCACTGCCTTAAGAAAGTTCAAAACATTCTCAAAGATCCATTTCATCCTGGGCACCCTTTTTTGAACTATTACCATCTGGCAGATGGTACAGGATAATAAAAATAATGACAAATAGGCTGAAAAAACAGCTTATACCCCAAGGCAGTCACTCTATTGAATTCTATTGTATAGTGCAATATTAATGCAATATCAGGGGTTTTCAATTTGATGTATAGAATGTGAAGGATATGTGCTTGTGTTTATTTTCACGGTCGTAATGTACACTGAAGATGGTATTTAATTTTGTTGTTTGAGGTACAATGACAATAAAGTAAACTAAAACTAAAAGCTAATTTCTAGTCTGCCAATTTTACCTGTCAGTTATGCTGCTCTGTTATCACCAGAAATATTTCCTAGTTTGAACTATTTTCATTTATTGTTTATGACTATGATGGATTTTAAAAGTGAACGATATATTCAGTATATTTCTCTTACAAGTTCTTATAATTTTTGCCAAAATCCTTGCCAAAAGAATTTGTTTTTAACTATGAACAATTTCTCTAAGCAGCAATTGTTGTAAGGCTTTAATATATTTTTCTTGGTATTTCACTGTTACATAAGGATGCGGATATATCTGCACAAAGGAAAGCATTGTAAAATTACAGTGGAGTAAATTCCACTTGATTCTGCACAGTTCAGATATTGCCTTGAATGCTTAGTTAAGAAAGATTCAAAGCAGAACAGGTACAAAGAAGGTAAGTGAATATAAACAAGTTGTTAGAAGCAAAGTCTTTATAAGAAGAAATGGAGAGAACTATGTGAGTTCAGTTTATTAAAAAGACTATCAATGTAGGATAGGAATATAGGTTTCAAGTATCTCAAGAATTATTATGCAGAGGAAAGTTTAAATCTCTACTCTATGAAATCAGAATGCATGTCACAGAATACTGGTTTTAAATTATGATCTTACAGGAAGGCAGCTTCAGGTAGAAGAGTAGAAAAAAAAACTCATAGCAATTTACAAGATACCGCTTATTGAAGAATGTGGTAAACTCCCCTTAATCTGAATTCTTCTGCTAAGCAGAGACTTGCATTTGCTATTCTGTATGACTGTTTCAAGAATTTTACTTAAGCTACAGTATGGAATTTTCTAAAAGTGTTGGACTGAGTATGGATTACAAATTTTAACATGGAATGTAACTGGAGCAAATATCACAAAGGTGTTTTTTCAAAAGGCAACTGGACTTTGTTTTTTCCTTGAAGACATCTTGCTTTTCATCCAAGAAGCTTCTTCAGTTCTGACTATGAATAGTGTCAGTCAGAACTAAAGCAACTTCATGAATGAGAAGTGAAATGTCTTCAAAGAAAAAGAAAGTCTAGTTGCCTCTTGAAAAAGCCCCTTTGTGACAACTATACCTTGCATGACTGTGAATTTCCATAGCAGAGGTGATATTCATCAGGTTCTGACCAGTTTTGGAGAACAGGTAATGAACATTTTGAGTAGTTCGGAGAACTGGCAAATACCACCTCTGACTGGCCCTGCCCCCACTGTTCTCTGCCTCACGAGTCTCAGCTGATCAGCTGGGTCTTATTTGTTGCCCTGTACAGCAGAACGAAGCTGGAAAGCAGGTTAGTGGGGTGGGGAGGGAATGGGATTTTGCAGTAACCTTCCTTTGGAGTGGGGTGGGAATGGAAATTTTGTAGTATTCTTCCCCTGCCATGCCCATCAAGCCACACCCACCATCCATACCATGCCCACCAAGCCATGCCCACAGAACCGGTAGTAAAAAAATTTGAATCACACCACTGCTCCATAGATAAATGGAGCAAATGTTCCTTGAAAGGGGAAAAAAATCATCATTCAAAATCATTTGAAAATACTGAAAGTAACACATTATTTTATAATAAATGACATGATTTGAATTTCATGAAACTTGGCTACTAAAATTTCCAAATTATAGATTTTATTAAAGACATTTTCATGTCATAATCCTTCTAGTGTGGTTTGTAAAAGAAAATGTATTTATTTCAGATTAAATGAAGAGTTGTTTCAGAAAGAAGAAATTGTTGAAGACTATAAAAAGAAAAGCATGAAGTGGGACATCACATGACTTCATCACTTTGCAACAGCAATGGCACTAACCTGTTGTCATTGTTAAGCCATTATTAAACAAATTTATTGGTTATTAGCCGATACTTCAATCCAAAGCTATTGCAGGCTTCATCTCTCCCAGTCCCAAGCCTCAGTAAGATAAGAGTCTGACACTGTTGTTTGAAGTGAATGGTTGAAAGATTTAAGCCAGAAGGTCTATCCACATTAATTTCCTATCCCTTATAGCTACATATGTGTACATAGACAAGGTAGTATTTAAGAGAAAGGAAGAGAAGGCTAATCTCTGAGGACATAATTCAAAGATCTATTTTAGTTGGCTTTAATGTTGATTCAACTCAGATGTAACTAGCAGTCACTGAATGTGGGATGGGCTGTTTATATGTTTACAGGAATAAGCAAAAAGTTTTATTCATGAATGTTGAAAACAAGCAGCTGCAAGCAACCTTCATGATGCAAAAAAGGTCAAATGTGCAAGCTATCACATTGCAAATCTTGCCCTTTCATTTTTGTATTCCAATTATGTACATTTTGTGACATAACCCTTCTGTTACTACCCTCTCCCCCATTGCCCATAAACACCTATAATAACTCTACTGGAGTCCTGAATAACCTTTTTTCTAATTAGCATGTCAGAAATAAAGATGATGTGATTACAGACTATAATTAAATATACGCACACTCTTCTAAGCAGATATCCCATCAATACATATCGCAGCATGATATAAATCTAAATTTTAAAAACTAATTTTCACTTTCTTGTTTCAGTAAAGAAGATTTCTTGACTGGATGCTGGCCATCTCACTTGGAAGACAGCAGGTGAAAAAATCATAAATAGGATGATATAAATGAAATTTATATTTCATTGCAGCTTCTCTGGGAAATGCTTTTTTTTTTACAATCTGTGCTGCCCAGTGTCACTTACCGAAATAGAAATCAAACTAATAAATACATGTTTTAAAAATATCTTCAGTTGGGAGGATGCATTTAGATGGTCCTCAGCATGACTTTCTTTTTTATTAACTTCAGAGTTAATTAATTAAGAGTCAGTTTGGTTAGTAGTTAAGGTAGCCTGGGAGTTAAAGTCCACAAGTCTTAAAGTTGCCAATTTTAGAGACCTCTGAGTGAAGGCATCAGTCTACAAATTAATAAACCATGAGCTCTGGTCCCACCTTGGGGTGGAAACCAACTGAGTGAGTGAGTTTGGGACAGTTACTTTCTCTCAGCCCTAGGAAAGAGAGGATAGCAAACCACTTCGAAAAACCTTGCCAACAAAACTGCAAGGACTTATCCGGGCAATCTCTGAGAATCAGACACAACTAGAAGAAAACCCCCTCAGAAGATAAACATGAAAAGGTGAGGTAGCTTTGTTTCATCATAAAACACAGTTTTGAATATATGCTATCATATGCTATCAAGTTGGTACTGAGTCTTAGTGTGTAATTTCTCTCATATATACAACCAAACACCCACATCTATATACATACACACACACACAGACACACACACGTTTCTGGAGTAAAATTAATATATATCTATATATTCTCCAGAAAAAAATATCAATCACACATTTCTAAAATCAGAGTTTAAAACAAGCAGCTGCTTAGTATGGCTTTAATTCTACTTGAACATCTATTGTGTTTTAAGAAAGTCTATTTTAATGGTTTGGTTTTGTCTCATAGAATATCCCTTTATCAAAAATTGTTCATATTAGTGTTCCATGAATATTCCAATTCTGTGCATTCTGATTTTCTATGCTTGAGGACATGTTGAGATACAATTTGTAATTCACCAAATCTTCCATGCAATTATGGTCCGAGCAGATTTTATTTCTTTCCATAACGGGGTTGGTTGAATCAAGTAATGCATCAGTCCCAATAACAGTCAGACTTTAAGCATTTCATCTTTTGCAGTTTTAAATATGACTTTTAAATCAGCAGTAACAGAAGCATCTACAATAAAATATCAACTCCAGAACTTTAGATTGCTTGCCATTTCTTCAGTCATTCATAGTTATTTGGCTCAACTTCCTTCTTTTTTTAAGCAACGTGATTCCATGTTGCTTAAAACATGAGTTAAAAATCGCAGATCATATTAAACCAAAACAAAATGAACTATGTTAGTTTTTAACTGATATGTGTGGAATCAGCCACATAAGAAAACATAGAGGCTCAGGGATATCAGAACTGTGGAAATCCCAGATTCATGACCTGACATATTCAATAGCAGGACCATGAGCTGATGACATAAAAGGAGTATCTGTGCCCAAACCTTGATTGCTATGGTTTGAAAGCAAATGATTTTGCTAAATAATTCAGTTTTCTATACAGGAGCTTCCTATTACAAAGATGGTGGTGTTAATAGCAACAACACTTAGACTTATATACCGCTTCACAGTGCTTCACAGCCCTAAGTGGTTTACAGAGTCAACATATTGCCCCCAACAATCTGGGTCCTCATTTTACCTACTTCAGAAGGATGGAAGCCTGATGCCTGAGACCTGCCAGCAAGCAAGAAAAGTGCTCCATTCCTCAGCAAACGCTCAATTGAAAAGTACTCAGAGATCTCCGATTCCTCCCATCCTTGATCAGCACGCCAGAAAAGAACTCATTCCTCAGTGGGCACTAAGTTTGGAAGTGCTCTATTCAAAAACACTCAACAATCTGTGATTTGACCCATCCTTGCTAGAAGGTAAGGCAGTGGGGCTCGCCAGTACCAGGAGTCTCAACAATCATCCTTGCAGGGCGGTGAGATGGTGAGATTCATCCCATCCTTGCACGGCGGTGAGCACCAGGAGCTGTGAGTCGGTCTTCAGACGTTTGCAGACAGGATGTGAAACAGACTGCTTCCCCCCTGCTGTCCCTCCTTCCCTCTTCCCTCATCACCAAACTGCAAATCCAGACTTTCTCTTTAAAAGGACAGTAACTTTGGACTTTTGATAAGTAGGGAAGTATTGTTATAACCGAACTCCTGTGAAGATTGGGAGCAATTTTATTTCCTGTGATATAAGCAGAAGTATATTGAAGCCAGGAGTGAATGCTCAATAAAAATCTGACTCTACATAGTACAAATATAAACTGTTCAAATTGCCAGTGAAAGACTATCTTTCTTTCTCTTTCTCTTAAGTCCATGTCCCACTGCACCAACAGATGCAAAGAGGATGTAAAACGGACAAAAAAGCTTGCCATCCATTTGAAAACATGATGCATCCATTGTGTACTCACTGCGTATGTGTTTCATACGCTCTATCCGTCAAACATCCGTCAACTACTATTTCATCCACTCAAAAAGTTTTGAGTTGCACAAAACTTTTTGAGCAGATGAACATTCCGCCGCGTATGATCTACATCCACAACACATACGGGCAACAAACATTCTACGTCCGTTGTCATCCATTACACATCTGCTGTATCCTCTCGGCATCCTCTGGCCATCCCCTCAACTCACATCCGCTGCAGCTGAAGACTTGGTAAGGAGAAAGGCCACAGCTCTAACTCATACACCAAAGAGAAATTCAGGCAGCAAGAGACAAGGCAGAAGCCAGGGCTACACTTCAGATGTATCCTGGGATGTGGAAAGCAGCTATACCACACCTGGTATGGCAAGCTTCACCTCGAAGAAATCTCGACCAGGCCCTGTCAAGCTCACTGCATACGGAAGTATGCTCATGGCCAAGCTCAAGCTTCGGGAGGGTGAGGTCTCCACCGAGAAGCACCCCCTCTGTCAACCCTCTCCCTCAGAATCCCTCAGACCAGCCACTCGTCTTCCAGCCATGGAGACAGCTACCATGTCCAGGCAGGTGTTCTTTTGGAGGGCCCCCGCAGAGACCCCCACTTCCCATGCCAGAGGATCGTGGAGATCCCCTTGTCTCAAAGGAGCAAGAAGAGCAGCACCAGAGGACAACCCACACCCCAACCAACTCCACCTCCACAGAAAGCAAGGCAAGATGGCAGACTGGAGGGCCAGATGCACACGTCCTGCTGGAATCCAGGACACGATTCAAGACCAGCACAATTTTCTCTCTCAGCTGGTCCACAGCATATACATCCTCGAACCGCAAGCCCTTCATCACAAAACATGAGCAGACCCTCATGGACCTGCCTGAGCCCATGAGTCCAGGTGATGAAGCAGAAAATCACAGCTCTGCTGCACCACCCCAGGCCCAGCGAACCTGCTCCGACCCAGTCCAAGAACTGCTCCTCCACCCCAGGCAATGCTCACACCCCTTCCAGGCTTCAAGCACCCTCACTACCAAGCGCTACGAGTTACCCAGGACTTTCCCACAGCAGAGGCTTCCCAGTCCAGGCCCAGGTACATCGCACCCCACCACAGATTGCCTCACCTCACCAGCTGAAGACCAGACACCCCACTACACTCCTTCCTTCCTCCACCCCACAGCCAAGCCCTTCAACAGACAAAGTCTGTCATCGAGTACTGCTGCCTACATCCCAGTCCTGATGAAGGGCCTCTCCAAACCTCCGGACTGAGTCAGCTTCGGAGAACTTCCTGAACATACCATCCCCTGTTTACTCTCGCGGCCAGGCACCATGGTGCCTCAGACCAAGCACCCGCCACAGCCACCTCACAGTCCCTGCCCGCTCGACAGCTGAGACCATGGACATGCCTCCCAGAGTACTGGAGAATAGTGCCGAGAACTGAGTTTTACCTGTTCACTTATCTTTGCTTAAAAAAGACACTTTACTAGTTCATTTGCCTTTTTTATAAATCATACAGCTTACTTAAGACAGGCTGTTTAATAAAGGTATCTTTGCTTCACACACCTTGTTCATGTTTATACTTAATAAAAGTGTTGGTGAAAACTTTGAAAAAGAAATTTTAAGGCCTGCTGCTTTATAAGAGGATAGCGTGGATGGGTAAGGATAGCTGTCGGGATGGTAAGAAGTTGTGTGGAATGGCGAAGCGATAGTGTGGATGTAAGAAGCTGGTGGAGGTAAGGATATTGTGGGATGGTAGATAGTTTGCATGATGGTAAGAATAGCTGTGGATGGTAAGAATAGTTGTGGATGGGTAAGATTGCTGTGGGATTGATAAACCGTCCAGTGCAAAGCATAGTCGGGACTGTATGGTCCACCCGTCCAACTGCCACACATATAGGCCCTTTTTTTATTAATAACAATTTATTCATGATCACACATTTTAAAAATAAACAAAGTTCCTTATTAATGCCCTAGTCATCTTAAGGCCACTCAATGGCTACATGGCCAACAAGTGTTATGAGACAGTATAATATCAGTGTTATATCAGTATATATCAAACGAGATATATATCAGAGATATGTATGAACAGGCTCAAGGAAGCATCCATAAGCATCTAACCATCCTGTCTGTGCCACTCCACTGCTCCAGTTAGATTGCACCAGGTGTTTCAGGAGGTTGCGCCCTGCTTCTTCCCTTCATGTGAAGCTCTGTTGGGCTTGTATATCCACAGCTGTCTTATCAGGTTTAGCCTTGCCTCATTCACCAGCTCCATGTCCCCATATCCCTTGTTACGCCGTCCACAAGCCCTGTTCTGCAACACTGAGGGTAGCGGTGCGCATGAGATTGTGCATGGGAATTTGCCGCAAGCTTTCCACGAGGCTCTCCTCAGCAGTCCCAGGGTGATGCTGCATGGTGTACTGAGGAAGTACCTGGGAAACCCTGCTTGGCCAGGAATGCCAAAGCAGTTCTCCACACCCGCCGTGCCGTGGACAGCCTCGTAATTTGAAGATCCTCTCCTCATTCAGAGGTATCTTGAACTTAGGCTTTCATGAGAGGTTCTGAGGAAAGCGTCATCACCCACGATGATGTAGGCAACATCTTGTGGGTCGTGGGTTAGGGGTCTGATCTGGAAAAACCCATGATGAGGTATGCATTCCAGCCCTATCCTTGAGGTCACTGCCATTGTACCTGGGACTATTCTAAGCTGAACCGTGCCTTGAAGCTCGATGACATGAACTTGTTGTCACATCAACCATGCAAAAAGGATGATACTGAGAAGCCCCTGTAGTTGTGATAAGAGACCCTGAATTGGCTGAGCTTTGCAGGCCATTTGCTTCCCATCTATGGCCCAACGGTGTGGGAACAGTTCCACCCGTGATACCACTCTCTGAAACTTTCTCCAGCCTTCTTCAGTGGGGGACACTGAGTAGCTCCTTCCACGTATTCTTCGATGATGGCCTGCACCACTCTCTGACCCACTTTGCTGATGCTGTTGGGCACCCCTCCGGCATACATGCCATGTTTCTGGATGTGGTCCCAAGGCCAGGTGGTGCAGAGCAGGCCACCTTCAGTCAGCGGTCCAGAGCTGGGACGGAAGGTGCTGCTAGCTTGCGTCAACCTAGGTCTGAGACGCTCACAATTTCGCCAAACATAGCCTGGTGCATCCTCATGAATGCTGGAATGCACGATTCTTCATTCCTGCACTCCACCATCAGCTTATCATACGAGTCCAAAACTCCACTCTTCTTCCAATCCATCAATCGGACCCAACACACCTTTTGATGTCTCCTTTTCTCCTTGCGAGAAAAGAGTGAAACAGTACTGAAACAGGGCTTGCGTTCTGGTGTTGAGATGATGGCAAGCTACACATAAAGAATGATGTATGATCCTGGTGGAGATCAATGGATATGTGGAGGCAAAGAGCAAGGGTAACTGGTCTGTACACCATGGCGGCGGACTAATAGTGATCCAAAATGATTCCTGGCCTCTTTTTATAGGACAAATATCGTATTCCGCTACTTTGTCCTCCCATCATACTCTAGGCACACTCCAGACATACAAATAGCTGAGATTCGTCGCCATATTACAAACGTTTTGTCCATTTAATTCTTATATACGAAGGATGCATCCGCTACATCCTTTCTGATTCCATGCTACTACTCGCTTGGGACGCTTCCGTGTACCTTTTGCTTTCTCCCTCTTCCGCTTTCAGCA
>BHFT01070246.1:0-17064 GCA_004320025.1 Laticauda laticaudata
ATATGTTGTGCCTGACAGTGCTTATTTATGGTTCTACTGTAGTAAGGACAATGGTGTTCCGCTTACTGTGCCTCGACGGAAGATTTTAGGAAATGTATCAAGTTGATACCGTAAGATAATAGGGCAGTATAGTAACGTGCGGGTTTTTAGCGGAGCAGACTAGTGAGGTTACAAATTAATATACATTTTAAATAAAATGAAAATAGAACAATGATATAATAGTATAGTTATCCACCGTGAATGGGTGAGGTCATGATTGGGAGTGGCGCAAGTAGTGCTGCCTAGACGTGTGTTACAGACAGTATAATCAGAATTGGTGAAAAGAAACAGAACCAGATGATCAGATGTAACAAGCTGTACATAAAAAGAGAATTCAAGAATTTCCCAAATATGTTCATGCAGATAGAGGAGGGATACGGAAAATGAGTCTGAAATCTTTAATGAGAGTTATGATTTAATATGATTTGGTCATTATTTGATTTGTAAAGTTGCTTACAAGGGTAAGTAGGTATAGAGTATGAAACATGAGTAAGAAGCACAGGAAATAGGTGGTAGAATTAAGATGGGGACAATAGGGAACAGGGAACGGTCAGGCACAATGGTGCGAACTTAGGCATGCGGGCGCGCCGCGCTTACCGGGGGAAGGACTCTTAAGGAATGGGGTGAGGTCAATAGTGGTTAGTTTTGGAGACTAGTCGAGTAGGATCAATCTGGTTTCAAGTACCCTTGAAGAAAAGAGGCACAATCTCAGCTCAAAATGGAACTGTTTTTGTATGAGTTCTCCTTAGAGAAAAACCTTTTTTACTCAAAAGGAGAAAATGGAACATTTAAGTATATAAGCGAGGCCACGGTTCTGCGACCTAGAATATTGGGAAAGTAGAACATTGGAGTGATGCACTATTCTGCTGTAGTATCACGAGTCTGTAACGAAAATATTTGGCAAACTTTAGGATTTTGTGGACTTCAAGGGTGTTGTGGACATTATGGAACTTCAACAAGGTCTGCCTGTAAAGGTGTGCGGCAAGGATTGGGACCTCAGCGCTGCTGCATAGATTTAATGAAACAAATAAAGAATGGCAAAATAATCAGCATTATATTAGAATAAGAACAAAGATAATCACGAGAGGATACAGGAGCGCGCATATATGTGCTCGAACATCATGTATGGTGAGAACCCCAGTAAGGAAGAAGGACAATTATTTTAGCTCATTAAGTGCTTGTATCTTAGGGAAGTCTGTACATTTTAATTGAAGTATTGTGGCAACTGAAAATGAGAGCACTGATTATAGTAGCTGGTCGGGATAAGGCGGTATTGGTCTATATACTAGAAGCTTCTCATGCAACGTCTTGAAACTTAAGTGATCCTGCTGTATTTGCCATATTGAGCCAAGTGTTCAAAATCAACATTGTAGACATCAGTCAGCTGGTGGGATAACTACAGGGATGTCTTAAGTTTTGCCAGGGGCTTTTAAAACACTATCGTTGAAACGCCCGCACCAACCAAGTAGAAGAGGTGCCTTGTCATGACCATTTAGAAGGTGTGATTTTAAGGAAAAGGCTGAGAAATGTGGGAGTCAGCCCACAGAGGGCTTGAATCAGAAGTGTGAGCATATTCGATCTGTAGACTCTTTTAGGCTGTTGTGTATAGAACTTAGTGAGGGACTCCAGAATACCTTGAAAGCTGGATGGTGACCGATGGAAAGGCGCAGTTCGCGCGAGAGTTGGTTACTTTGGAGCCATTAGCCGCGATTTGGCCGCCAGACAGTGAGCGACAGCCTTGAAGACTACTGTCCATTGGTCCACAGAAGCCACGAGCAAGGTCTCCAGCTATATAAAGGGCACTGCCTGCGGCTGTGGGCAAATGTCGTGGTTGACCCACTAGTTGTGCTTACGTTTTTAATCAAAGAGCTTGTTTTGTTGGAAACCTGGTCCTCGCAACACCTTATTCTCCAATACGGAAGCACTGGTAACGAGGTGGGGATCATCGTAGAAAGAGGTGAGACCTGAAGCAGCGCGGGCAAGCCAGAACCGAGGCAATAGGAGTATGGCTTGGTAAACAATGAGCCCCTGCACCAGTTCAACCCAGCATTGAGGAAAAATTGGGAGTTGTAACATTTGATCGCTTTCTGGATGTTTTTTAGAAAGCAACGAGCTGCAGGAAGATAACTGAACGCAGAGGAAAGAGGCTGTATGTCCTCAACGCACTAGTGGACACCATTTTTAAAATGGCAAAGGCGGCCTAGCCAAACGAAAGAGATGTTAAAGGCAAATGGCTTTGGCCCTGAGCTTGAACAGAATGCTCCGAGCACATTACAATCCCCTGTGGTCTCCAATCTGAATCAAAAGACAGCGAGTTTTTAAACAAAAGAGAAACCAAAGAGAAAGGCAAGAGCAATCAGAGATTTTTGTAGCGCCCTAAGACAAATCGGAGGAGGTCTGCGAGTTCCAGAACGCATGATAAGGCCATCAAGGGACCCGTCGTGTGGTCCTCGATTGAGGGACGCTACATACTCCAAAGCAAGCTGCCAAACAGACCAAAATATCACCAGTGGCCGAGGCCATCACAGAAAGGCCACTACCGGCTGGAAGGACAGCCAAAGAAATTCGCAGCCACTAATGCACCTAGATGGAGACGCATTGCCAGGTCGCGCCGAATCAACCCGAGAGAAAAGAGGCGTGGAAAGGAAGACCAAGAGAAGACGGAGAGCCCACTACGCAACTGTCCACAACAGACAAATGGGTTTAAGACCAAAGAAGCGCTTTAGAGGATTGTGTTTGGAGCTCAGTGTGGATCATAGTGTGAAGTAAGGTGTTCGGCTAGCATCAGGCGTTAAAAGCAGAGCGTGTATAGTTTAGGAGGAGGGTTGCTGCTCGGCTGAATAGTGTTGTGTCTATACTTCGACTAAGTGCAGGTTCATTCGTGAGACATGCTGGATAGCATTAGTGCTGGTCATTAGACAATGTGGTCATCTCATGCTGAGTCCTATGAAAAACAAAACAGAAGAATTCATTCGCAGACGATAGTGGATCGTGTTAATTGCTAAGGTTTGCTGAGCAGAAAAAATACAGAAAAGTAAAGTAATTACTTTAGTAAACTGATAATGGACTGAGTTTTGTCAACAAAAAGATTCCAAATATGTTAAAATTTGGACTGGTGTTGAGCATAAGAACCATTCTGGCCACCTTACAGACTAACAACATACCTTGTTTATAAGAATGAAGAGGGCAAAGCATGCACAAGCCATGGCTCACGACTCATGTTATCTGACTTCAGGTTTTACTGGAAACACTGTGGGGTGAGCCAATAAATGGTGGGTTAGTAACCATTTTGAAATAACATGTGGTACAATACAACAACTGGGAGAATTGCCATTCACTCAGTTGGGCAATGGCAGAAATGACCAAATTGTAAGATATTGTTACACAATATCTGGAGCTCCAGAAATGGTAGGCATATTCCCTTCACAAGTAAGACTGAAAAGGGCAACATCATAGCTAAGAGTTTATTTTTTTGGTGGTTATGGAGGCCCAACCATAGATCATTCTAGAATTTTGGGATCAAGGCAGCGATCTCATCGAGTTTATTTGTCGTTGCGATGAAGTGGATAGAAAGTTTTCTTGAGCACGTTTGGTGGGATGAAAACTGGAACAGGGAACCTCCAGCAATGCAACTAATTATTTAGTTGACAAGAGTGCACGCAAATAGGTCCCTTCAAGACTAAAGACTGGCGAGTACGAGGACGCCAACAACATAGCCATTAAAGAGGGGAAGAGGGAAGCAGAACAAGGAGGAAGCTAAGTCGAGAACAGAGCACAGGTCGAAGAGGTAGAAAGAACAGGAGCAGGTGGCACAGGAAAGTCAGCACCGGCCCAGCAAGCCCCTGTATTACCCGTGGCGAAGTGTGAAGGCCAAGTACAACGGACCAGCGCTGATTAGATATCAGGCTATGTGTTGTATTGCAAGTAATACAAGTTCCCCCCCCTAGTTAAAACTATACAGTGAAATCTAAACTGTACCTGCTAAGGATCAGGGGCTGCTTCACAGAAACAGCAGTTGATAAGGAACTAGAAAATCATTAAAAAAGGACTGAAGGTATATAAAAGATGTTAAGTTACCAAGCAGGTAAAATAAGCCATAGGAAAAATGTAAATGGATATATAAACTGAAGACAGGTGTGGATGGGACTGTTACCCATAAAGCCAGGTTAGTGCACAAGGGTTCAATCAGACAGCAAATGAGCTATGATCGGAGGTGTTTGCAACCTAGTCTGGAAAGCTACTACACTTAAGGGGCAGCATTAGTGTGGGCAGCTGAAGGAGAAATATAGTTGTAATATATTGGGAGTAGAGACATTTGCAGTGATCTGGCGATGGCAGTGCCGCTTGCAAACACAGCTATAGTATTTTAACAGAAAAACCTTTGGGTCTCCAAAAATACAATACTGATTGCTGGAAATTGAAAAAAGAGTCTTTCATGGTTTTAAAGCAAATCAGGATATGAAGTGGAACCAATGTATAGTTAAAGAATTAACTAAGATAGGGTTTTTGTAGACTTGGCATGGCTGATCCATGTTGTTTAAAAGAGAAAATAATGTTGATTGTCATTATGTGCTAAATTATGTAATGATGATATAAGCATTGGATCACCCAAAACTGAACAAAAGCTACTGAGAACCATTCACTGCTGAAAATAAATTTCAAGATAAAACAGTTAGGAGAAATTAAAACATTAATCTGGTTTTGAAAATAGATAGAACTAAGAGGAGGATACAAGATCTCACAGGCAGATAAAATTAAACGCATTACTAAAAAGTTTATAAAATGGAACTTTGTAAGTCGCTCAAAACACCATTGAGCCAGGAGTTTAGCCAGTAGTGAATGTTTCGAAAGTCCGTGTTTTCTTGATAAAGAAATTTTATCAGTCCTTGATTGGGTAGGTTTATCTTATCTACAGTAATTGATCAAAGGCCAGAGAGATAGCATAACAAGGTGTTAATCAATTCGGCGAGGATTTACGGTGGAGGGCCCACGAAAGGGCACTTGCTAAGCTGCTAAACGTGTGTTTAAGATATCTTGAAACAGACAATTGCATTATGCATTGTATTTGGAGCCAGAAAAATGAACTGAAAGATTTGACTAGCATAGCTGCCTGATGCAAGTTTTGCCGCTAACAATGACGAGCTGTTAAATACATGCAAGACATCTAACATCAAGTACTCGTGCTGTAATGTAATTTCGGGAGATAATAAACAAGGTGATTGGATGGAGATCTGATTTAGACAAGAAACATCTAAAAGTTTGTCAACAATGGAGGCTGAATTCTCAATGTTTGTCTTTATCTATATTACAGATTAGTTTTATGTATAAGGAATTATTAACTTTGATATGGGAATTTAGTGTAACAGATCCTATTGGTTATTTTTTATGAACGAAGATAACCAATCAGCAAATACAATGGCCTTCAAAAATATTGCTAGTGGAAGAACAAGCGAATGAAACACACAGAATTTAAGAATTTTAAATTGGAGACAATGTGTTCAAAGTAAGAATGATTAAGCTGAGAAATACTGGTATGTAGAACACAATATAGGCACTCATTTTACAGAAGGCCCAAGGCTCTATAAAGCATAAGGTCGATGCTGTACATGATTATGGACCTTAGAAGTGTAAGGTTTGTATAATTTATCTTACCTCAAAGGGGAGAAGTTAGGAAACTGAAACACCTAACAGGGGAGTTTGGTTAGAAATATATAACTACAATCAGGATAAAGCATTTTAATACTGTCTCTTTAAGGGAATGCAAGACATTCAATTGGGTGTGGTTTCTCAAAAAGGCCTTAAAGTTATGAGCCAGAAACCTGCGATTTGTATTAGTCTGAGTCTCAGAAGAAGAAGAGAGTGTAATCGCTTTATTTGTCCTTCTGTTGGGAAAGTATTTGCCACTGCTTCCATTTGTTCCTAAATTGACTGATATTAACTGGATTTAATGTAAGTCTGATACTGAAGCTTGTTTTGACACTGGACCTTTGTTTCTGGATATCCCTGGATGAAAGACTGACTGATTAACCTGGTGAATGACTTTTGGACTGCTTATTTTGGGACTTTGCTAACAAACTTTTTCTGGAAGAGTAAACCTACATTAAACTGTAAAGCAGTGTAATGCTGTGTACTGTGTGTGTGTTATTCCCAACACTATTCTCTATACGTCTCCCTGTATGTGCTCATTCTCGCTAACCGGGGAATTACCTCAACAACCGAATGAAAGAACTCGACTCTCTGAGCGACACCTGATGACCGACAAGTGAGATATACACAGGCGTCAGTCAGAAGAAAATGGCCAGGAAAAAAGAGAAAGTAGGCGAGAATTCCAGTGTGCTGGATGCGGAGGAAATCACCCGCCGCTCAGGAATGCCAGGTTCCATAGATGCCATTTGGCAGAGCTTTGGTGAAGAACGGGGGCACCGATCACAAGGTCTGCCTGAAGGACAAAAAGAGCTAATAGTGTCTAAAAGACGTGGCAGTACCCACCCCCCCAGAAATGAAGAGAGACAAAGCTGGAAGCAGATGGAGACTGAGAAAAACAGAAAACCGGATGAATGAGCGACAGAGAGGAAACGCACCAAATGCATAACTATCGGAAATGCAGGGCAGCAAACATAAAAAAAGGTCCAGATAAAGGTTGAACACGAAGGGAAGCCCTGGGAGATGGCAAGTAGAACTCCGGATCAATCTTATCAGTGTATCTTGGAACACTATCAGACAGCTCTGATACCAGACATCAAGGCAAAGATGAACTGAACAGAGAAATGTTAATATTAAAGACTACCAGGGAAACCGAATCCAGTAGTGGGCCTTGGACATTTTCCTCGTAGAATTTAAAACATCACGCTGAAATCCTGCCTCTGACATCATCGACTGTGATTGCCGGCAGCCTGCTGGGAATCGAATGGTTCGTGCCCCGTGGAAATAGGGATGAAACCGGGGATTCGAACAGCAATCGTTGGCATAGCCAAATGGGAAGAGAGCCTGTTTCGCAGAGAGTTTCAGGATGTATTCCGATGGGACCCTAAGCAAAGTACAAGGGGACCCCAATATCATTTAGCCTAAACCGCAAAAAATAGCCCCATACGAGCTCAAAAGCCAGATTGCATTCCTTTTGCCTTAAAACCAAGAAATAGATGAACAACTAAATAAAACTGGATAGCAACATCAAGGGGTGGTTAGAGCTCTAATCGACCATGCCAGGTGGGAAACACTCCCATCTTGACTTATGTCAAACCAGATGGGTGCCAGTGCCATACTGTGGAGACTTTAAGGCCAACGCCTAATCATCACTCCAAACAAAGCACATACCCAGTACCGGAAAGTGCAACCACTTATTGGGGCACTCACTTGGGAGGAGAAATTTTTTTGCGGAAACTTGATTCTTCGCACAAACGTAATAACAATTACCAGTTGACCCCAGGCCAACGCAGAGGCACAGACCATAGTTTTAAACACAGAAAGGGCATTCAAGTGCAACAGAATTCAATTCGGCATTAGCATTGCCCCAGGCATTTTCCAAAGCCTCATGGAGTTGCCTTCTAAATAGGAAATCAAGGGAGTCATTCCCCTATTCTGATGATGTACGAGTGTCAGCAAAAAATGCAAATCAATTTAGAAAGTACGACTAAAGAGGGATTATTGAAAGATTCAGAGACTGCAAGGCCTTAAAGTAAAGTGAGAAAAATGTAAATGTAAAGTGAGAAAAATGCCACCGACCAGGCTCGAATTTCCTAGGTTTATTCTCATAAGATGAGCAAGGGCATACACCCACTGAAAGAAGATAAAGTCAATACAAAGATCACCAGTCTTACCGACTTGTGTTGGACAAGAGCATGGAGAGCGAGCGGAGGCGACACGCAGCTTCAGCGCTCGCTCTCAGAACACGAGAACGCAAATGCCACACCGACGCTGACAATAAAATGAAACCAAAACAACTGGAGGGGGGAACACAAAATAATAAAAAAGGGAGAGAACAAAACCTCCAATAACACGCAACATCCACTACACAAAGAAACCCTAATAAAAACAAAAGCGAGGCACTCACACATTAGATTGACCCTTCCAGAGAGAAGAAGGCCGGGAGGCACGGAGGAATGAGGTGATGCCTTCCTGGAAGGAGACAAACCAGGCCAGCTCGACCACCCAGGACAAACCAGGACGGGACGGTGGATGCCACTCTCAACCAGGCTCCGAGAGACTCAGGCAGGAGCGGCCAAAGCTGACTCACCCTTTTCAGGAGGTTCCATGGAGAAGAACGCAGAGAGAACGCGATCCCATCTTGGAACCGCTTGAGGACAATGCTAGAGACTGAGCCTGTGACAGGTTCAAACCAGGGACTCCAAAGAAGCCCACCTACTGTGTTGGACTATGTGACACACATTGGACAAAACCAAAGGGGGAGGGTGTTGTGTTATAGAACTTAGTAGACTCCAATACCTTAAATTGATTGCGCCAGAAGGGCGTTCTCAGATTGGTTACTTGTGCGAGCCATTCTGATTGGCCTGCAGACGCAGGAAACACTTGAAGTACTGTCATTGGCCACAAGCCCGCGAGCAAGCCGCTTATTAAGGGCCTGCGCCAGCTTGGGCAAATGTTCGCTTATCCAGTTGCCTTTTACTGCTTTAATAAAGTAGCTGTTAGAACCCGGTCTCAGCGCACTTTATTTCCAAAACGGAAACAAGTTAGCCCTTTTGCCGTATTTTGCATACAAAAAAGTTGTATTTGTTGATATCGTCCCTATAAACAATGTCCAAATATTAAAAAATGAATGTTTGGTCAAACATAGGGATTCTAGTTGAGAAAAACAGAATACAATAATAAACACAATTGAAGAAAACTGGCGGCAAACTGGGCCTGCTTAATTCATCAGAAGCAGCCTGCATCAAATACTCCTTAAGCCCGGTCCCACTACACTTATGGAATGCAAGAGAGGATGTGAAATGTAAAAAAAAGCTTGCCATCCATTGAAGTGGTATGAGGCATCCATGTTGACTATGGGCTACATGCAGGAGCACCGGTTGTCAAGCTACCTCTTGCACCCTGCATGACCGTGTATTCATACGCTCTAATCCGTCGAGGCATGCCCCCACTGTAGATTTCATCCTGCGCAAAGAAAAGTCTTTGAGCTGCATAAAAACTTCTGTGAAACGGATGAACTTTCGCCGCGTACGATTGTACATTCCGCAACATACTATGGGCAAACAAACAGTTCTATTCCATTTATCATGCTGTTAAACACGTCCGCTCGTTGGTACCTCTTACATGCATCCTCTGTGAATCTCCTCCAACCAACTATCTCGCTGCCAGCTGACACAGAGACGAGGGTGCGAGAACAAAAGTACAAGCAGGAAGCGTGCTAGACATGCAGCATTTAGTAGCATTGGACAAAATAGAAACGGATGCTAGGCGTGATGCATCTCGTATATAAAAGTTATTAAAAGACTGACGCGAAACGAACGTTTGCTATCTGCGGATGGCTATCTCTGGTATTAGAAGCATGTCGCAGTGATGATCTGAGATAGAGATGTGAAGGACTCACCTAGTGGGCGACAAGATCCGAGCTATTATTCTATGCACAGAAATGAGGGGACAGAGAAATCAGTGCTGGATCGCGTGGTAAATGGTGGGCCATTACACGTCCCACTAGTTGGCTTGCACACTGGGAGGTTTATCTACCCACAACTATCCCTTAATCTATCCCAACAAGATGCAAATGGCTTAACCATTTTTCAAAGTTTTCCTCCACCACTTTTATTAAGTAAACAAAAATGAAACCAAGAAAACTAAGTGTGTTTAAGCAAAGATAACCTTTATTAAACTTCTTAGGTAAACTTTGACTTTATTAAACAAACCAAAATGCAACCAAGTAAACTGTATTAGAGTGTCTTAAGCAAAAGATAAACCTTTATTAAACAAGTAAACATACGTCAGTCATCTGAGACTATTCTGAGTCACTCTGAGTCATGTCCATTAGGTCTCAAAGCTGCTGAAGCGGGGCAGTGGACTGTGGATGTGGACGTGCTGAGTGTGCTGAGGCGGTCCACATTGGCGGTGTCTTGGCCCCGAGGGTACAAAACAGGTAGGGGTGTGTTTGGGAAGCTATCTGAGTGCTGACTCAGTCCTGTGAGGGTTGAGAGGCCCTCACAAGACTTGAGATGATTCACCCAGATACTGATGACAGATTGTCCATTGACGGCTTGACTGGGCTGAGAGGGTGAAGGTAGGCGGCGCTGTCTTGGCTCAGCTGGGTGGAGGAGTGGTATCTTGTTGCATCTGATGAACCTGGGCTCGGACTGGGAAGTTTCTGCTTGTGCTGTAGGAAGTCCTGGTTAGTCGATAGCATTGGTAGCGTGAGGGGCTGTTGAAAGCCATGGAAGCGGCTGTGGACGTCGCCTGGGGTGGAGGATCAGACCCTGTATTGAGTAGGAGCAGCTTCAGCTGGGCTGAGGATTTGTGCCAGAAGTGCTGCAATCTTTCTGTTTCTCACCGTGGGTACTGGGCCTCAGGCAGGTCCCTGGAGGGTGTGGCCTCACCTAGGTGATGAAGGTTTTTCCGGGCCAAGGATTTACTCTGCTCCAGTGGAGCAGCTGAGAGAGAAGTTCTGTGGCTGAGTCTTCAATTTGTTCCCTGAATCTCCAACAGCACACGTATGAGTTCTCTGGCCCTCCAGTCTGCCTCTCTGCCTGCCAAATCCTCTGGAAGCTGGGGGTGGGGGTTGGGGCTGGGCCTCTGCTTGGCCTGCTTCTTCTTCCTCCATTTGTGAAGCAGGGCGTCGTCATCCTCCACAGGATGATCCTCCAAGTCTGCGGGCCATGGGAAGTGCAGCTGTCGGAGGGGCGTCTCTGCTGTGAGGCCACTCTGAAACACCTGCCTGGACAGGGTATCTGGCTTCCTGGCTGGAAGAGGACTGGCTGTCCTGTGGGCTTGTCCCTGAGGGGAGAGGAGTCTCAAAGGACTGCTCCTAACAGTGGCGGAGCGTCGTCACCTCGCAGGAAACTGCACTTTCTGGGCTCATGACGTACCATCTCGCCAGGTCAGTCGGAGCTTGACGGGACGGCTGCTGCCGGATTTCTTGAGGGTGTAGCTCTCGCCCAGGTTATCTCAGGAGTGCGATGTTCGGCTCGTCTCACCAGTCGCTAGGGGAGTACTTCAGCAGCTTCTGGCCTTGCTTCGTTCTTAGCGACTTGGCCCCGTGATTCTTTCTTTTTGGTGTCCCAATTACAGTCTGTGCCCCTTTCTCCAAGGTACTCGGTCTTCTCCCTCAGGCCATTCAGCACCTCATCCTGCACTGGCCTCAGAGAACCGTGTACTGTTTCTCTCTACGCCGTGTGCCCTTCCCTGTATCTCTCCTTCCCCCTCTGGCCAGGGGCTTTCAGCAGGTGCCTCAGGGGCTATGAGCAGCAGAGCTATTCGAGGGGCTTTGAGGGCCTTGCGGGCTGGGTCCACCGACAAGCAAGCAAGCAGCCCTTCAGAGTCAGTGCCAGGGGTGGGATGCCTGGTTCTTGGCTTTTTCACCTTGCCAGGGCTTGACGAGTAGGCCACGACTTTCTCTTCTTGCCTGACTGAACTAAACATGGTGTTTCCTGCAAGATGTATGTGGCAGCACGTCTTTGCCCCTGTATGCTGACGTGCTGACTGCGTGCGTGCTGCATCCTTTTATATCCACGGAGCGGATGCAATTCATACCCCCCGCATGCGCAGTGAACACTTTGCATCTGATACACATCCGCACGGCATCCCCTTTGTTTCCTATAGGTGTACATGATGCATCCGCTTCATCCGCTATGCATCCGCCCCTTCTGTTATGCATCTGCTTCGAAATTCTCCCCCAGAACCCCTTCGGAGGTATCATCCGCTTCCATCCGCTTTCATCCACTCGGCTTCCGATGAACATCCGTTTAACATCCCCGCTACATACTACCCACGTCCGTTCTTTTTCATTCTGTTTATGCAAATTTTCATCAATTTTTGGAGCGGATGAAAACAGATGGAGCCACCCCCTGAAATTTCGCTCGTCCACTGTGTCCTTTATGCATACATTTTGTGTCCATCGGCCAGTGAGACCAGGCCTTAGTGTGGTACTTCAGACAAACTTTTGTTTCCATGTAGCCTTTCAAAGCAGCCTCTCAAATATAGCAATTGTAATAACGCAGATATTACTAAGCACTTATCACCACAACCAAATTGTGACTTTCAGGAGTGCCTTATAGTTTTTTTTTTCTGTAAAATATTATTTAAAATGTTCAAGGTTGAATCCAGGACAGCCTTGGGGTGCTTCTAAAAATGAACAATTTCTGGCAACCCTCCAAAGATTGTATGCAATATATGCTGAAATATGTTCATCTTTCTTGCCTTAATTATGCTTTGTGAAAAGAAAGAAAAAAGATTCAATACAAAGCACAAAACAGTTTCACAATCACAATGTTTGGACCTCTTGGATAATTCCAAAATGCAAGCATGCCTTTGCTTCTTGGTTTTTTTTTTATAAGTTTCTATTCTACTTTAAATAGTTTTGGCTTACGTCATTAATCTTTTTAATCTATCTGTCTGCCCTGATTCAATATAACAGACTTTGAAGGGTGAACAACACTGATAAAAAAATGAAAATAGGCATTTTCTAGATGCAGACACATAATATACAAGTCATGTTCAATTATGACAGGTGACAAGCATCTGTGTGAAGTCTTGCAGATGAAGGCATTATCTCTGTAGTGAGATGGCATGAGTTCCTGCACATGCTTAGGTTTCCTCCACATGAGAGCTTGCAATTATAACCAATTTCAGTATAACCCAGTGTCACTATCATTGTATCCATTGTTATAAAGTAACAACCTATCATTCTCTTCTGCTGGAAGGGACTGTTTGTTTCCCAGCCTACTGACAGCTTCTGAATTGTCATAGAGTTCCCTGGAATGATTAGGTCAAGAATTCCCATGAGAAATGGGAATTCACATGCCAGCATATGAATTTGGAATGCAATTGAGATGTTCCACAATCATACACACAAAAATAGGGATTGTTGTTCCCTATTTTGTTAGATTGTTGATTATTGTGGAAAATTGTTCCAAAATCATACACACAAAAATAAATAGCAATTTATTTCTCTTTCTCTTTTTTCCCCTCTCTCTTTTGTGAGGAGGGTGGAGGGATATTTAAGCATGGACTTGAGAAGGCAGGATGATTTGAGACACATAAGCCTTGACTCATCAACAGTCTTCTGTGCTCAGCTATTGGGTAGAAAAGGCAGAGTCATTAGTGGTGTTTTGCAAGTTTTAGACCTACGAACATAAGAATGTTCCTGGGCATCCTAAGATCAAATAGTGGAATATAGTTTTTAAAAAGATTCAAAGATAAAATGGTTAGTTGTGTGGAAGAGCCCTGTTTATACATGTTAATTTTCACCTCCCTATTTGCAGTTGTTTATTCATTGCTGACTGATTGGTTCTCAAACATTCTCAAACTTTGATCTCTTTCTAGAAAACATAACTTTGTTCTGAATCAGCAAAATCACAAAAGTATTACTATAATAAATATAATCCCTTCTAGCCACCAGCAACAATAAAGCAATGTCAATTCAAAGCGATGTCAGTTTGCACCTCCAAGATGAATAAAATCCATGCACATATTATATTTTCTACCATCTTCCTAGAATCGTGATACAACATAAATGCCTCATAGAAATTGTTACAACTCAAAGAGAACTACGTACCAGCAGAATTATTAGGCTAAATGTTCTATGGCCATTATTTTTTTTTATTTCCTTCATGCTACATTTCACAGAAAACTAGGAGAGATGTTTCATAAAAGCTTGCTAGATGTTAGGCAGGACTGACTTATTTGTTCTTTGATAATATCAGCATATCAGTTGCAATTCAGGTCAGGGTCCCATGACATGTTATCTTCATGGCATGGTTTACCTTTGAGTGCAAGGGTTTCTTTCACACATAACCAACCAGGAAGGGAAGGGAAGCAGTTTGGATCAGAATCCAAAAGAAGGTATAAAAAGCATAAACCTGTTCACTGTACGACCTATATAGTTATTTGCAAAATCATCATCATCATCTTCATCATCATCATCATCTTGTGGATGGATCATCATTTGAACACAACACGCCAGATATCACAGTTGTCAAGAACTGAAGTGTACAATTTATCGATATCACTGTACCAGGAGATACCAGAGTTGAAGAAAAACAATTGGATACAATCACAAAATATTGCAATCTGACCAACATGATTATGGATGAAACATGAAATAGTGATACCCATTACAAAATACATCAAGAAATTGCAGCTTCCTGCAATTACACCAATGGAACTGCAAAAAACTGCTACTCAGAACATCACACATTTTTAGAAGATATTTGGTTGATACCTAGGATGCTGGCAGCAACCTGTATCAACCATCAGCACCAGACAATCATATTTGTGATATATTTTTAAATGTTCAGTTGACTGAGTTTCATGTTTAATGAATAAAAGAGATAATAATAATAATAATGATAATAATAATAATAACAACAACAACAACAATCAAGAACAAGCAGTTGTTTCATGTAATTTGCAGCTTGCCTCTTCATGCTGCCCACATCAACTTTTTTGAGGGAGAATGAAAGTTCAAGAACAGCCATGTTTATTCACTGAAGAATGGCTTCTGAATAGTTTGCTAGAATTCTTATATAGAAGCAGTGAACTTCAGCTATAGTTTGGCATTCCGGTAGCCCACAATTTATGACCACAATTGAGTCCATTCTGTTGCTAAGTGAAACACTTGTTAAATGAGTTTTTTCCCATCTTCCAACCTTTCTTGCCACAGTTGTTAAGTGAATCATTGCAGTTGTTAAGTCAGTGACACAGTTGTTAAGGGAACCTGGCTTCCCATTGACTTTGCAAAAGGTGAGGCTAGGACACTGCAATGGTCATAAATATGAACCAGTTGTCAAGCATCCAAATGTGATCACCATAATCACCATGTGACCATGGTGATTATGCGATGGTCACTTTTTTTCAGTGTCTAATGTAACTTTGAACTCTTGTCATTCAAGGACTACTTGTATTTAAAGTATGCCTTTCCCACACTTGCACTATAAATTTGTAAATGAATATAGATGCTATGAATATATATATATTCATCAAACAATGTTTGTCATGCCCCTGTTGGAATCTGATTCCAAGGGGAGGTTGAACAGCTGACAGGGAGTGAAAGTGTGGCTCCGGTGGCTGTGGAGAAAACTGGAGAAGGGCACAGTTCAGCTGGCATTCAGAGGAAGACCCAGGCCCACCTCCTCTTCATCCTAGGGCACACAGTTAGGAATGGATAAGGGAGCAACGTGGGTTACAGAGGAGAAAAAAATCCTGATTCCCTTCATTACTGCAGCTGGGAAAACAGGATATAAAGGCTGTTTGCACACAGCACCTTGCTGGAAGCAAGGCGTGCATTATCTTTGTTTGTCACATCTTATCTGGGTTCTGGCATCCTCCCAACTGTGTGTGTTTCATTATCTTTTGGAAGTCTGCAATTCCTTATCCTGCCNATTTAGTTGTACTTTGGGTTCGGACTGAATTTCTTCCATTTAAAAACTGTTCTTGGGAGAATTCTTTCTCCAAACAATGATAACTGGACATTGGGGGCCAAGTTGGAGGAATTAAAGGGACTTTACCTACTTTTGTGACTTTATTGCTTTTGTGCTATGTCCCGGGTCAGCACAATGTTCTTTCAAATTACACTCAGGCAGATGCAGTTCTTAATGCTCCAAAGAAAATAGAAAGAAATTATACAGCTATCTGAGGCTTTGATGTGGTGATATAGTTTGGGAGATTATTTCATAACTTCATAAAAATGTATGGATTTCAACTCTCAAAATCCCCAGCCATGCTGGCCATTGTTGAAAGGGTAAGGTTCATCTATTATGATGGTACCAATAAGGTAATCCTTGGTTAAAACAATCTATGTTCATTATACCTGCACCTTTTCATCTAAATGGGAGTATTGAGTAATGGCTCAGAATAGATAAAGTCTTCCCAGGTTACATCAGCACCCTAACAGCAATTTCCAAGAAATGGGGGGCAGCATTTATAAAATCAATGCTCGCATTATCCCAAGCATTTAGCATGGTGTCATCAAGACTAAAATCCTATTTAAACAAAAGTACACTCTGGGGAAAAATGAGTGTTACTACAGAGTAAATATTCTTAAGATTTTATTACATTGTTGATTTTCTTTTCCAAATTTGTCTGGTTCTCTATTTCCTTAGCAATGAGATATGTGGGCAAAAAAAAAAAATATCAGCTTCATTCTATGTGCAATTAAGTCTTATTCTGCTTGGATGAGTTTTTCAAGTTGTAGAATAGAACGAAAAATTATAAAAATCAGTGAAGGTACATATAGAGTGTCAGCTGTCATCCTAACCAGCAATTTGGAATCCTAACACATTTTTGACAGATGCAACCATCTTACTTTTCTTTATTCATTGGCAGCTGCTGAATAGCAATGTTATTCCCTATTCAATATTTGAACTTTACTCACTGTTTTGTAAAGTAAATATATTTCTAGATCTTCTTTCAGTCTCCTAGAGAAATGTGATGATGGGGTTTCAGACCACAAGGAACTCATAGAAGTAAGTTATTGGGGAACATAATGAGAACAATAATAAAATGCACCACTTTTTCTTTTCTTTAAAAATCTTAGATGTACAGTATATTGTTGCATAATATTTTGAAGCTTGCTTTGAGTCTTCTTCCATTACCTTGCTCATTTCATACTGGAACCTTAAAATAGTAATCTGCCTAATGGCACATTGGAAGGAGAATGTGGAAAGCATAAAGCTAGGAAAAACATTGAAAAGAAGGACTAGGGCTGACATATTACCAGTGTTCCAATATCTCAGGGACTGCCACAAAGAAGAGGGAGTCAAGCTATTCTCTAAAGCACCTGAGGGTAGGATAAGAAGCAATGGGTGGAAACTAATCAAGGAGAGAAGCAACCTAGAACTAAGGAGAAATTTCCTGACAGTCAGAACA
>BHFT01070247.1:0-46356 GCA_004320025.1 Laticauda laticaudata
GGCCAGGCCACGTGCTTCCCTCTCTGATGGCTCCAGGTTGGGTGGGGGAAAGTTTCCACCTCTGGATAACACTCTTCTGCCCAAGTTTTCTTCCAGCTCTTGTTCAGTTGGCGTGTGCACGAGGAGCTCCTCACCGTTTCTTCATATAGATAGGCCTGTACGCTCTCTGCCACTTTTGCTGATGCTGTTATGTGTCACCCTCTCTTGCATCTGCATGTTTCCTTGTCAATGTGCCACCTTATCAGTTCCCCAGGTCCCAGGGTTTGGGTATGTGTGGTGCTCTAGGCTTCTTGGTCAACCTGGGTCCTCAGAACGCTGCTACCGTCATCAGAAGATGCCGCTGGTTGGCATCCTCATGAAGTGATGGTATATGCCGTCGAGGTGCATTGCCTCAGCGTCTCCCGACCATCAACTGGTCATACAGATCCATACGTCCCACTTCTTACTACACTGATTTCCTCTATCGCTTCGGACCCAGCACCAGACCTCGTCTCCGTTCTCCTTCTTCTCCTTCTGTGTAAAACTTGATACTCAGGTTGGTAACATGGTTTGGTCTACGTGTATGAAATGAGGCGAAGCTTTCTCATATGGAACTGTGTCACTTTCAATCCATGTGGAGAACAACTGGATGATGTTCGAAGACCAAGACCTAAGGGTTGATGAAGTCTGTGCACCACGTATACAGCTGGCTTGCTGGACCTACTATATACTATAGAGATCGGCATGATTTTTTCCGTTTTTATAGAAAATATTGTGTTTGTCTGCTAGGTATCCTTCTTACATACTCTAGAACATACTCCAAGACATCTAAATATACGAGGCATACATCCCAATGATACAAAACGTTTGTTCCGTTGTTATACTTTATATACGAGATGGCATATGCTTACATTCTTTCATTTCTGTGCTTACCTAACGCTGGTAGACGTTCTTGCTTAACCTTTTGTTTCCTCCCGTCTTTCCGTTTTCAACGCTCAGCGACTGCTTGAGTTTGAGGGCCATGCCAAGAGGATGCAGGAGAGGATACAGCGGACTGTCTAACGGATGATATAACGGACAATTTAGAACGTTTTATTGCCTGTATATTATTGACGAGATGTAGACACTCGGTACGCGGTGGATCAATTCATCCGTTCAAAAAGTTTGGTTGCAGCTCAAAACTCTGCTGTGGATGAAAATCAACAGTGGATGGGCTTCTCGCGCCTGAGAATCGAGCGTATGAAACAACGTAGCATATGAGTATGACAACGACGATGCACATCGCATTTTTCCACATCGCGAGCAAGCTTGTTTTTAATGTTTTTACTCCTCTTTGCATCCGTAACGGCGTGCGAGCTGGGACGGCCCTTAAAGGCACTGCTGTGGGAAATATTATAATTCTTGTAAAGAGGACTCTTGGACATATGATTATTTTTGACAAAAAGCATCTCCATTATGTCCAATGAGATTCTGATTATTTTACAAGAGGATACAGTATTTCTCGAGTTACAAACAATCATATCAAATATGATTGAACCCCCACCCAAAAAAAGTATTTGACATTCTGGTCCTGAAGTTAACATATGGTTGCAAAGCACACAGTGTTATTTTCTAGGACGACCCACAGAGATGCTGCACATGCCCTGCCTATTTCCCATCCTATCCTGCCCCGCTGGGGTGCCCAAAACAAGTAGTGGAATACGCTTTGACCGTATTCTACTTCTTCTCTCCCCACCCCGTTTCTCATGATTTACTGTATTTACTTTTCAAAGAGGTCCAGAAGAGCTGCCTGCATGACAGAGAGCCAAAGTCTTTTATTCAGAAGCCAGTGAAGCTGTAAGAATGGCAGATACAAAGAAAACAGCTTTTGCCCATCAGAATAAAAGACCGGCTTCTCTGCATGGTGGTCTGCAGGCATAGTTGGGCCCAGTCTGTCTGCGCCGAGTAGCCTCCTGTTTGCTCTTGATTGGCTATTTCGAATGAGCAGCTTCAGGATTGGGGGATGGCAGCCAATCAACGCAGGGCTGGTTTCCTTTGTCTCATTAGATGCTAGCAAAGCAGGGACGAGTCTATGGAGACTCCAGTGGGGCAGGAATGGTGGGACGCAATTGTGGGGACTCTCCAGGGGAACGTGAGGTATCTCAATGGATGGGGGAGGCCTGGGTGGCCTACTCCAGCACTAGGTCCCATATGGTCTTCCCCACCCTGAGATACCTCATGTGCATTTAACAACCTGTGTAGTTGATTAACAAATGCACGGGGAAAGCAGGGATCGATTCAGTTCACTTTAACGTGATCAATCAAATGAATCCTTGAGTTATGAATGTAATTGCAGGCTCTAATACATTCATGACTCAAGGATTACCTGTTACTCTCTGGAGTAGAATCAAAAAGTTGCTTAAATCAATGAAAACTCAAAAAAGATGGCATTGATGGTAATTTACCTGGACCAAAATGTACAGTAGTTTCCAAGGAATGGTTGTCATTGTAATTCTGAAAAAATGGTTTTCCCCAAATTCCAGCAGAAATTTTACATGTCAAATGTTCAGAATGCCTTTCCAAAGTCCTAGATATAATTTCCACTAGGTTTGACTTTATTTCTAGAAGCACCAGCAATCTTTTACAGATTGAGCTTTGTTTCTTGCTTGTTAATAAACAGACATTTTTACATTCTCTTTTTGTCTCATAATAATGGCTGCTTTCTATATTTTGTAGATGCTACATAGCTGTTTACTATATTAAGCTCTTGTTTACCTTTGCCTCCTGAATAATAATATGGAGAAATTACTTTAGAGTGGGTTGCCCAGAAATATCTTTCTAGAAATTAGCCAGTATTGCCATCAAGAAAAAACACCTGCCTCAAATGCCTTTGTTGTTCACATGCAAGCATCTTATTTAGCAAATCTCCAGAAGGAGAAAAAAGCATCAAATGACTTTTTCTTCACGTATGATACTTAATGTTAAGATGACTGTCAGCTGAAAAAGGTCCACCCTTCCTTTTGTCTTAGATCAACCTCAGAAAGAACAACAATGGAAAGTGGTCATTGGCTGTTTGATTCTTTATATGAGAAACCATCTATTAAAACTGAATTCTGGTTACAGGCAAGATAATAGAAAGATTGTTTACAAGCAACTTAAAATCTTGAACTGATGAAAAAGGGTGTTGGAAATTACCTGATAACGCTCTTTCTATAGATGCTGCTAGAAGGCCCCAGGATGGGTTAGACTCCTCCTATGACATCATCAAGCTGGGTCTATCTTGTATAAAAAAGGACTGCCTGTGGGAGTTTCCCCCCAGCTTTGGCGAAAGTACTTGACAGACTGTAGGAAGTGTCTCTGAAAAGCCAAACAGAATCTTTAACCTTAACATTAACACATTTACCATGGTCCGGACGAAATAAGGGAGGGGCTGGGCTCTCTCAGCATCTATTAGAAAGGGTTCTCAGGTAAACTTACCCAACACCCTTCTCCTAAATGCTGCGTGCAAGAGCCCAGGATGGGACATACCAAAGCCCACATGCTTCCCATGGGGAGGGTCCTCGTCCGGCAACGTCTCTCCGAAGTTGGAACCACTGACTCGAAGCAAACCGTTCTGCCCAAACCCTGCACTCTCGAGACATAGAATCCAGATGGTAATGTCCTGAACAGAGGTGGGGAGGTCGACATAAGCCACTCTACAAATCTCCACAAGGAGTGTCTGGGTGGCCCAGGCAGCTAAAATCGAGCCACTCCTAGCAGAGGTTGCTGTTAGGCCTGGGTACTGGAAGGGCTCTGGTTAGAGGCTGTGCGATGCATGCCGTTGTCCACTCTATCAAGGTGGGAGGAGAGGCTTGTATGCCCCCAATGGGAGAGGGGGAAAGGACCACAAACATGGCCTCAGGTTTGCTAAATGTAGAAGGAACGATCTGATGTAAATTCTAAGCACTCTGCTAACATTATAGAGAGTGCCACTTGCACGTCTAAGTCATGGAGCAGAAGGGGACAGAAATCAGGTAACAAGGACTGAAATTCTTCCAGAAGGGGTGATTGCTACCAGAAATGCCACCGTACAAGACAAAAAAACTGCAAGGGAATTGCCCTCAGTGGTTTGAATGGGGCCTTAGTCAGCGACTGCAGTACTTTAAAGAAGTCCATGTGGGATCTCTATGACCACTGGAGGCCTCAGGTTTTTGTAGCACCCTTCAGAAAAACCTATGGACCGTGGATGTCTAGATAAAGATTCCACTCCCCCCAAGGATAGAACAGAGGGCAAGGCTGCAACCTGCCCCGCAGAGCATTAGGTGAAAGTCCCTTGTCTAGGCTCTCTTGGAGGAAGTCAGCATCTGGCAATTAAGGCCCCGGAAGGGGCAATGTCATACTCACGACACCAATCACTGAAAGCCTTCCAAGTTGCATCATAGATACAGTTGGTGGAGGGTCCCCAGGCAGCTTGGATAATTCTACTCTGGAGGAATGATAGTTCCGATCAGGGATCCCCGCTCAATCTCCAGATGGCTAACTGAAGCCACTGGGGCTCTAGAAGCAATATCAGCCCTGTTCTGACTCTGTCTTCCACGAGATTCTTCCAGGGACTTGGGTTACTAAGGTCTGTGAACCATGTCTCCTGGGCCAGTGAGGGCTACATTAAGTTCAGCTCTTTGCCCACATTTTCTGGAAGACCCTCGGAATCAGGGGCAGAGAGGAGGAAAGGCATAAAGGAGTTTTGATCAGCTGTGCAAGCATTCATTCCTCCATCCCTGGAACTGCCACACCTGGAGTAGGAACTTTTGGAGTTGTGTGTGTCCTACTGGCGCAACCCGAAGCACTCCAACAGCTCCTGAAATAAATCGGGGTGCAAACAAACACTCTGCCTGGTCAGTGGTGGCTCTGCACTAACCAGTCAGTCTCAAACATTGGTCCCCACCTGCAATGAACTCAGCTCTCTGAGCGTACCTGGTGTGATCTCGCCCATAAAGCAGAGTTGATCTGCCTCTAACATCAGGGGTCCTGAATGTGTCCGCCTTGGCGGTTAAAATGCCTTGGATGACACCCTGTCAAACAAGATCAGGATGTCCCTATCTGAGACAGCATCTCCTAATTGTGTCAGGACACAAATGGACCGCTTGAAGCTCTAGCCAATTAATATTATGGGCCAAATTTGCCTGGGGACTATGGTCCCTGGACCACCTGGATTGAAGGGAGTGCTCTCCAGTCATACAGACTGGCATCCATGGTCAGCACTAACCTGTCCGGTTCCGCTGAACAAGAGTCCATGGAAAACGCCTCAGATGACCCCCCATACAAGATTTAAGGACCAATGAAGTTAATCTGACCTGAAAGAGGAACAACTCCTACCTGTCTTCTGATAAGGTAGAAGGAAACCATTGAGAGCGGACCTGGCATGGAATCTAACCCAGGGCACCTAATTAATGCATGATATCATTTTCCCCAGGAGCTTGGAAAGTGTAGCCAGGGGCACTCTAGGGTTAGATTTTTATGGCCAGATTAACTGATACTCTCCTGACGTTCCTGGGACAAGGACACCTTGGAGGGAAAAAGTATCTAATACAGGCTCCCAGGTGGAGTAAGGAATTGGTGGGAGTAAAATGGTTTTTTTTGGCCTCTTTGACAGAGAAGCCTGCTCTTTGGAGAACTTGAATGGCGATATCAAATCTTCTGCTGCCTAGATGGGAAGATGACTGGACCAGTCAATCATCCAGGTAACACTGGACTCTTACTGGGATTGCCTATAAGGGCTGTGCAGGTTGCCACCAAACTTAGTAAATGATCAGTTGGGGCTGAAGAAAAGGCCACACGGGCAAGGTCCTGTATAGTAAGTTTCCCCCCTCTATAACAGAACCTGAAGGAGCTTGCCGATCGGTCGTAAGTTCAGTGGAGGAGACAAGCCCTCCCGACACTCTTTAGAAAGATGCAGCATCTGCATTTTAAGGCACCTGAATAGGATCACATTTCAGAAATGTTAGGTTGAGAATAGCTTGCCCAAACCCACCCACTCCCAGGCCTTGGGGCAACAACAAAAGCGACAATAAAACCCACATCCCCGTTGAACTTCAGGGACTGGTTGAATGGTCTTTATGTCAACTAGGTGTTGAATGGCCGATTTCATAAGGGCCCTTTTGTTTTGTCCCGTGAGATGGGGCAGAGTGAGGAAATTCTCGGGGGTGATGATAGAAATTCTAGTTGTACCCTGACCTTAGTGTATGAGTACCCAGGCGTCCATCCTTGACTCATCCCCTTTTGGATGAGAAGAAGCCAAATGACCTCTGATGGAAGAATGCAGGGATTATTTAAAGCGACGGAAGAATGACCCTTCCCCCACGAAAGGGGCCGTACCCGCAGTTTGTCTTGTCTGCCCGGTATGTCAGTGGCATTGCTCTTGGCACTGGGAATACCGCTCTCTGCAGACCTGGAGAAGCGAGAAGTAATTTTTGGCTAAATGGAGGAGGCAGGTAAGGGGCAGGATGGAAGCCTGCTCTACAGCCTGGCGAGGAAGGAACTTTTCCTTGACCCTCGTGTTTGATAATGAATAGATCAAGATCATCATTGAACAGCTTTTCACTGGTACTGGGGCCGAAGCGCCATTCCAACTTGTGTTTGAGGTTTTGCTGCCAAATCATAACCATAGCAGCAGTCCTCCCTTACACAGATGAAGCCATGGCCCTGGAGAGAATTGGCGGAAAGAGTTAGGTGGTGTCCCCGTTATATCCGCTGCTGCTATAATCTTATTGAAATCTTGATGCAATCTCAATGATAGGAAGATATTGCGGTCTTGCAGCTGGTGCAGCAGTGGACAGAGGAACCTGTGAAAAACGAATGCAACACTCAAGGCTGGAGACGCAAGCAGGAGCCTGATGGTTACATTTTAATGTAATTTTTGCACGTTTGTTCCCTGTCTAAAGTACAATCCTCGGGCTCAGTTAAGAACATCTCTACAGAGGGAATATAAGAGCGGCAGCGAGGGAAGGCCCAACATTGTAAGAACTACCTGTCATATGAAGATGGGTAGGGGCCTGCGGCAGGAGAGGCGAATTAATTTCTGATCAGATCCAGAAAACTGGGGGTGATTGAAGGACCGTTTCGGTGGACTATGTTTTTGGAGAAAGAGGGAATCTCTGGACCCTGACTGTACCAGCTGAGGTTCGTGCGCAGACTTCCTCTGGGGACATAGGCGAGTGATACCAGTGCCTTGTTGGAGGAAAGGCTCGAATAAAAGCCGGTTTGTGGCTGATTGGGGTTTGATCAGGTAACAGATCTTCCTCTTCCTCAGAGAGGGATGGTGGGGTCGTCGTCCAGATTTCTCCCTCTTCCCATTCAGAAGCAGGAGAGTGGCTATGCTTCTTGATGGATCTGTATAGACTCCCATATCAAGCGCCCCTACATCTGATTGGAGCGAGAAGGTCCTTGGGCTCCTGTGGGTGAAAACAGGTCCCCTTGGAGATTTGGCTTGAGTAGCCAGCAAAGGGGGGATTGGCCCTGCTTGAGGTCAAAAAATCATAGCAGCCCTTCTGCTTATGTGCCTGTCTGATGGCAAGGGAGAGACACATCTTGGATTTAGTTGGTCTGCACCAAATGATGGATCTGAGGGGTGAAGGCCTGCAGCGGGGGGGGAGAAGAAAGCCTCGAGTTTAGGTCGAGAACACCTTGGGCCATGGAGGGCCAAGCTGAAGAGAGGTCCAAAGAGGCCTGTTTAAAATTGGGGCCTGATTTGCTTAACACACTAGAGAATGGGTGGCTGGTTGGAAGCCTGTTTGAGTTGACCCCTCATTTGCTCAATAGTTTTTGTTCAACTGCCTTTTCTAAGGCTGCATGCCTTCATTTTCTCTGCCTTTAATTCGGCCTGGGATGTTTTCTTAGGGCCCAAAGCTTTGGCCCTAACCTTGGCCGCTTACCTCCCTTGAACAGACTGAAGAGCGTTGCCTCCTCTTCTTTTGCCAGCTTGGGGGCCTTGAGAGATCAGGCCTGAAGGCTCTGTGTGGGCCTTGTCTTGATCCATAATATGCATAAACAGACACAAAGGTGCTGGAAGAGATCCTCACTATGTGTTGTCTACGCAAGATAGCCTGAATAGGAGCTTATTGAATAGTAGAAGCTGGCCTTTAGGGGATTGATGCCACCTAAAACAGCCACTCGCTCCTTTCTTTAGAAGAAGAAGCTTTCAAAATGGCCACTCACACGTGCGATTGAAGAAGCCTCCAAATTGGCTGCTCGCAAGAGCTACAGGGCTATGAAGGGGTTAATCACGCCTTACAGCTGTAAACAGCCTTGAATGGTGAAATCCGCAATAAAGTGAAAATTTATGATCAGCTGATAGGCGCTGTTATCTCCCGAAGCAACCATTGTGGAGGCCGAAATCCCTGAGGAATACTGTGGGGGAGGATCAAAGGTTACTCCCTATTTATAGCTCCCTCGGTTGAAGAAATGTTGAATCCTCGTTGCAGGAGAGTAGATGCCAATGATGAAGATAGCTTTCGCTTTCTGCTAACTAATAGCTTTTCAGAGACACCAGCTTATGGTCATCGAAAGAAGCTGAGTCAAAGCTGGGGGGGAAAACTCCCCACAGGCAGCATCCTTTTTAATACAAGACAGACCCAGCTTGATGATGTCACCAGGAGGAGTCTAACCCATCCTTGGACCTCACAGCAGATTTAGGAGAATATTTTTCCAGTTTCAGTCATTAATCCAAACTCTGCAGAATAATGCTTGCATTATTCTTTTTTCCTAACAGTAACATCTTTTCCTAACAGTAACAAAATATAGCCTTTTTTGGGGGGGTGGGGGGTGGGGGGGTTAATTCACATAATTCCTGAAAGATTTTATTTAAAAAAATGCCAAGAACAGCAAATTACTAATCAGAAGCCTCTTTTTCTCATATAGGAAAATATATTTATGTATTGACTTTTAAAAAACTTTGATATTATAAAAAAACCAATCACTTATTCACAAAGGTACCAATAATGTTATATTCACAATCAAGCATTTTAATTTGACTACAGTAAGGTACTTCACATCTCCTTATAGCAGCTTTTCCCAATCAAAGTATCCTCGAGATATGCAGACTTCAACTTACAGAAATCTCAACACTGGCTACGCTGCTTGAAATACTTTGGGAAGTACAAGAAATCTACTTGTGCCCAGACCTATCCAAGTTGGAAATCCTATCATCCCAATCACATAAAGAAAAATATTACCTATACTTTGGCTCTCAAGATTCAATGAATCTACAACAAAGAGTAATGTAGAAAAAGAACCAATAAAAATACATTTAGCATAGAGCATCTGCTGCATGTATTATTGCAAAATTTATCACATAACCATAACCAAAACATTCATTTTTAAAATCTGTCGACAACAACAACAAAAAATCTCCTGTTCATATCACTTAAATGCCACCTGGCAATCAGCAAAAGTGAATCATTTTTAGTCAAATCTAATTGAAAGCAATCTATAAATTTTTGCGTAATGTTCTGCCAACCTTTACATCTGTGCAGATTACCAGTGACAGTAGTACTTAAACTATCTTAAATTATAAATGTATAGCCTGTGCTTAAAGCCTGATACCTTCCAAAAAAGTGCAATTGGCAGAACTTATTACATCAAATAAAAATCCCCTGCATAATTTACATGCCAGAAATGTCATCTTCCATATGTAGAAAATACACAAACAGACTACAGACTGATTTTAGGAGCCATACATCTGCAATCTTCATTTAAGAAAAAAATGAAAAAGTCAATTGCAAATCATTTCTGTTCAGGTAATCATAGACATTCTGAATTGTTGATCCTGACACTGGTGATGCAATCTGATTTTAAAATACTGTAACACATAAAAATATCTTAATACCACATCTCAAGCATCTGGTCAATACTTAATAAACTTCATCTAAAACAGGGATGTCGAAGCATGGCAATTTGAGCACCTGTGGACTTTCATTGGCTGGAGAATTCTGGGAGTTGAAGTCCACAAGTCTTAAATAAGAGGCAACTGGATTTTCTGGATTTCTTTGATGTTTCACTTCTCATCCAAGCAACTTCTTTAGCTCTGGCTGGATGGCAGGAATGGAAGGATTTATAGTCCTTTCAGACAACTGGTTATTTGCATTCTTTTAGTGAGTTGTTAAGGCCACCTGGAGATTGATTTCTGTCATCAGGGTCACCTGAGTGGTGCAAATGGGTGTGAAGGCTTCTTAGAACTGTTGAAAGAATTGTGTTGTAGACAGGAGATAGATGATGTCGTATCCCTCCCCCCCTATTGAGAGAAGGCTGTTTAACTTTGACATAGGTAGCCTCTGAACCCCTTCTTTCAAACCAATGGTCCTCTCTGTCCAAAATATAGACTTTGCTGTCTTCAAAGAATGTTCTTTATTTTTTTTAAATGCAGATGAACTGCTGAATCTAGTCCTGATAGTTTGTTCTATGTGGTACCATGCGTTTATGAAGTGGTTGTTTTGTTTCCCCAATGTACAGATCTGTACATGGCTCACTGCATTGTACTGCTCATACCACATTGCTCAGTTTGTGTCTGGATGCCTCACATCCTTATCGTCTTTACATTTTTTGTAAGATTATTCTCCTGTCGTCTGATAGCAAATTCTGCTGACCCATACATTTTGAAGAATTTGTTCAACTTTGCATGAACATTTTAAGTTAAATCTCACCAGGAGGTTAATATTAAAAATGGATATGATTATTACAACAAAGGGAGTAAAGCACACTGTATTGCAGATTCATTATTTTTCTCTAATTCAGCTTAACCAACTCTTAAACTTCCAGATATGCTTTGTCTACATCTCATTGTAGTTCCCAGTCCACCCACATGGGAATTATGTGAAGTACAATCCAGTGAATCTGGAAGTAACAATTGGAAAGGCTGCCTTACTTTAGGCTAACTAAAATGTGCTGGTGTAGAAAATGAAATATAGTGGGTGGAGGCAGGATGCGAAAAAGTCTCTTAAATGTCATCACTAGAGAACTATCACTGCAAATAGTCAAAGAGATAATTATAGTTACAAAACAGGAAGTAATGCCCAATGCTGACAAAATTGACTTCTGATCACTATTTTTAGAAGTATCCTCAGAATCATGATGATTTTCTTTCTACAATGCAGAAAGTTACCTCTAAAAATTGAAAGCATTATATAAATGAGATTCCATTTTAATTTTGCATGCCCACACATGCTAAATGTAGTTGAAATTTCAGTTTCACAAAGGATGACATGCCAAATGACACCATTATTTAAGCTTTTGGAAAGGAACTGTTATTAGCTGAAGTTCAAATTTATGGTGCATATCCCTTTATATTTTTTAAGAGCGGGAAAACTCAGTGGGAAATTAGCAACAAAATGCTAAATCTGAACAATTTTTTAGTTCTTCACTTTTAAACTGAAATCAGTGACAACAGGCTGTATCAGGCCATGGAATAGAAACAAGTAGGTGCTGTTTCCTTCTTCATCTCCTCTGAAATAATATATCATCATGCAGAACAGGGAGACTCAATGGTTGAAATACAGTTCAATCACGATTGTAGAGAATGACCTACTGGTGTTATCATCTCTTTGATTCAGCCACTATCCTCCACTCTCTTTTGTACCTACAGTAGAGGTAACTGAGTCTTTGGGAATAGTATTATAACAAAAATAATAAACAAACCTGGGACTTATTCTCAATATTATGACTAAATGGTTCCTTGCCAAAAGGCAATTGGACTTTGTTTTTCTTTAAAAACATTTTGCTTTTCATCCAATAATATTTTTCAGTTCTGACTGAAATTGGAGGATGGAAGAATTGAAGTCAGAGCTGAAGAACTTTCTTGGATGAGAAGCAAAATGTCTTCAAGGAGAAACAAAATCCAGTTGTCTTTTGAAAAAGCACCTTTGGGACAGCCATAACTTGGATGACAGAGAATCTCCATCGACATGATTAAATGGGATCATATGGAGAAAAGTAAGTTGGAACAAAGCAGGTGAGAAAATTACACACACACACACACACCAGAGGAAATTGTTTCTAGTTGTGTCTATTTGCTGGCATTCACATAATCACATTTTGTATATAAAATATATGATTAGTTGAGGTTGCCTAAATTCAAGTAACATGGATTGTACCTCAAAAATTTAGATGGGCAACTTCTTGTTTTGTTTTTAACATGACTTTTGCTAATCTCCAAGAGGTCTTTGAGGTTTTAACTGTAATAATTGTAACTTTGTTCTTTAGCAGAAAACTGTTATAACATTTGCTGTATCTTGGGTCAATTGCTTTGATGCTTCATGCGTCACTTCATGAATTTTTATAACCTTCACTTCATTGAGGTGGTCTGGTGGCTAATAGTATACTGCTGGCAAGACCAGAATATCAAATGGTAGAATGAGACTCTCAGTATTTCGCAAAAATGGATACTGACAGACAAGATTACAAACAACTGAAAAAGAAAGTATTGTTATCTGGAAAATATATATTTGGCACTCTTCTCACTGTCAATCATCTGGCTGGCACAGTGTTTAAAGCAGAATGAATGGTTTTACTTGGCCTTAAATATGAGTTTTAAAACAGATGTTGGTTGCAAAAGACATTTTAAAAATCAGGAACCAACCTACCTTCGTATTCGTGAAATTTTAGAAGTGAATGATCGAGTGTGACTCATTATTATAGTAGCAATTTCTATCAAAATGACTGGCATTAAAACCAAGCATTAAGAAGGGATACTGTTGCCTGTTCTTCTACACAGTCTGGAGAAAATAACTTTGTAGTTCTACTCTTTGGCTCTTCATCCAGGTCTACAGATGTGGGACTGAATCTACTCTTTGTCATATTGAAATCAATGTCAGCAGAGTATAATGGCAAGGAGATGCTTCTGCTATATACAATAACAATACTATTACCATAATGAGGAAGGGAGGAAACCTCCCTTCCCCTTGGCTTCCCAAATATAAATCAGCTTTGCTAAACTATCTCTCTAGAAGTATTGTATAAACTCTCAGAATTCCTCACCACTCTGGCCAACAATCATCCCAACAAGAAATTCTCTGATAAAGAAGTCCAGCAGCACATCTGGAAGGGACTATATTTGTGGTTTAGGCACAGATTAATGGAAAGGCGTGATCTGAATTATATGGGTAGACAGCGAAGGAAGAATTCATACTGTTTCTCCTGAAAACAGAGGTATTGAGTGGAAAAAGATGTTTTAAAATTATCTCTCTCTCTGTGAATGTGTGTGTATATATGTATATGTATATGCAGGTCTTGGCGTGTTCGGGTCTTTTCCCGTGTAAGATTGAGAGCATCCTGGCAACATTTTGATGATTGTCCCACTCGCCATGGGGTCTCCAACCCTGGGTCATGGCTGCAGCCTGTTTCAAACTTTGTGGATGAGAAGTGAAACATCTTCAAAGGAAAAGCCAGAAAATCCAGTTGCCTCTTGAAAAAAGCACCTTTGGGACAACCATGACTGAGATGATTGAGAATCTCTATAGACATTGGGCAGCTTACAATTACTTATAGCAGTAACTTTCACTAAAGCAGTTTTCTTCTGTCCTATTGATATGTACGCTAGTTTATTTAATTTGCTTTTATATAGTAAACTCTTGGATTTATTCAAATAGTGGGGAAATTGAGTATCCATTAAAGCACAACATCCAAATAAGATTTCATGCATGTGCATTTTATATATTTCATGCATGTGTGAAACTGCAAATGAGGTTGTGATTTGATTTGATTTAATTTATTCAATTTAGGATTCACCTGGATTCTGAGAGGTGGTATAATAAAACCAAACAGAATACAAAATACATATAATACAATAAGATTACAAACAAGTAAGAGAATAAAGAACATTTATATGTATTCAGAAGCACAGGAACCCAATCAGAGCCTTTTTAAAAAATTGGCTCATGGGTGCTCGAAGATCCAGATGCCCACTAGACGGAAGCAACAACGTATTGAAAACTCTAATTCTTTGTTACCATCTAGTGTTTATATGAAGTTTTGTAGCCCTGATTCTGACAGACTTGGTACCATATTTCCACAATGATAAACTGGGTGCAGCAAACTACAAAGGTTTTTTATTTGCAGAATTAAAAGAATAAAGAAAACCTGATATTCTGAGAACAAAACTCAGTACAAACAACATGTGGGATATGCAAGAACCATTAAACTCTTCCTAAGCCTCAAAAATAGTAATTGTTCCACTGTAACGATTCAGCCAGAATTTGTGGAGCTGGATCAACGGTATGATAATTCTTTGGCTAGTGCTGTATAATTAACTTTATACTGTATTCTGAATTTTTGCACACATTTGTACATGTACATAAAGAAAACTGTATTTATGTTTATATATCACAATGTATTATTTATGTTTATAAATCACAATGTATTATTTATGTTTATATATCACAATGTATTTGGGGGCATTAAGATTTATTACTGGGAAATCTGTCCTCAAAGCAAAAGGACCTGACTATTTCGTTACATTCTTTTGCTCCCATCAATGAGCTAAGTTTTTTTGTAGGAAAAGATGATATATAAATGATTTCCAAAAGGTAAAGTTATGTACAGTTTTTATACTTACTGTTGGTCAAATTTTGCTAATATAACTAATCCCTCTCTCACACACAAATGTAAGTATAAAATTCCTGAGAAAATAATAGAAATTTTATTTTTTTATTTATTGAATTTTTGTGCTGCTTATCTTACTGATATGTGAAAGTTACTCAAGTACTTCTTTCTAACATCAGCTCTTATAATGCAGCTTTTCAAAGATACACATGCCAAACATATGTTCTTTTCCAAAACAGTACAAATATTCTATTTCTGTGTACTATTTTTCCGAACTGTGTTCTTTTTTCAATTCTTTTCCTTGCAAACAAGTGAGAGTTTTTCAAAGGTTTTATTCAATGCTATAGTCCTTGCAATGATATAAGCTTATCTGACAAATCTCATGAAACTGTTATCTTAAAAATGCACAAAAGGTTTTTTAATGGCTTAAGGCAGAACAAAAACAACTGTGCTGAACAAATCACCATGTGTGAGATTCTGTTTAAAATATTGGTGCCTTCGTCCCTGAAACAGTGAATTCTGAGTTGTTGCCTAAATAGCTGACAACTTGGTTTGTGGGATAATGACTTAGAATAGCTTTTATTGTAACCAATCACTGAACTCTGGGGACATTTACTTTTATGGGTTCTGCAGCTTTGGGGGAAGGTTGAACTGAACTCTTAGACCAGGATCAGTAACCAGCAGCTTATGGGCTGCATACAGCTTCAACTTGAAGTTTGTCTAATTTCTAAATATACTTTAGTTGACTTCTTTTCTCCTTAGGGTGCTAAAAATACTTCCTGCCAATAACTAATAGAGAAAATTACAGGGCAGCATGTTCATATAACTAATCTTTTTTTTTCTCTGTCAACATGATTGATTAATGTCTGTTTTTTTTTTAAGCAGTATGTCTTCTGTATATTTTCAAGTCCCCAAAGTTCCAACCTTCAAGATTATTAGTCACAGAATAGCAATGGCACTTACATTTATATACCATTTCATAGTGCTTTACAGTCCTCTCTAAGTGGTTTACAGAGTCAGCATATTTTCCCCAACAATCTGGGTCCTCATTTTTATCGATCTTGGAAAGATGGAAGGCTGAATCAACCCTGAGCCACTCAGAATCTAACTCCTGGAGTGAGCAGTGAACCAGCCTGCAGTACTGCATTGGAGTATTATCAGAATCTTATTTAATGAGACTGACAAATGTTGGATGTTAGTAGATGTATCCATCTTCAAGGAGATACATTATACTCTCACATTATCCAAGGCTATTCCACAATTTGTACAGAAAGACACTTTTCTTGATTCAAAAATGCCACTGAACGTTTGGTTTTTATCTTCAATTTTAAACTTCTCTGCATGTTTTAAAATAAAACACACAACATTTATTTCATGCCACTTAAAATTTATTTATTTCATGCCACTTAAAATTAGAAATAAATTGTTACCATTAGCAGGAAGATAGGTGAAAAGTTGATACTGGCTTCTCTTTCTCTTTCCATTGCAGACATAGAAATTGACTTGGACAGGACTTGTAATTCTCTGATTGCGGAATGGTGGAATCTCAGCAACTAATAAAGTCTAAAAAGAGGATAAAAATATGTTAACAGTGAATCACAGTTAAAGAACATTTGAATCACAAGAAAAAAACAAATACCCTGGCAGGCACTGAAAAAGGTAAATGACCTGCTTTAAGAACATTGGAACATAAGATTAGCCCTGTGATCATGATCATTAACATTTCTTGAGAGCATATCCTCCTAAGAAAACTCCTATCATGCAGCTAGTTTACTGTCGAGACAGGCTAAAGTTTGATCAAATAATCCAACAGGAAAGATCTTCCATGGGAACCCTTTGCAGACATTAAATTGGGTTGGAAACCTGTTGAGCTCCTACTCAATATAGGACCCAACCTCCCATCAGACTGAGGACTCTGGAATTCCATAGCCATACTTATATGGCTGCCAAGGTGCAATTTTCAGTTCTTCTGTAACTATCTCCTTTCTTTTTTCTTATAATTTTTTTCATAGTCTTGTAATCCTCATAGAATTCATGCAGAAAAGTAAAGAAGGTGAACACAGAAAGGACCGTAAAGGCTTTCTCCTTTATGAGAATTATGAGCCCTATTGTAGGCAGGGCCCTTGGGAATACAACTCTAGAGTTGTGATTGCAACTTCTGCACTACTCAGTACTGAAATGGTGCTTCTCTCATTTTTGCTTGATGCTCCAGAACCAGATACCTTTGGGGTCCCTTTTTCACCCACCCATCTTCTTCCCTGTATCATGCTATCTATCTTAATGTGGCAGAACCTCGATACACCTGACTACTCTGGTGCTTTATTGCATGTAGTTCTGGTGCTTTATTGCATGTAATAGTCTTTTTAAAAGATGGAGGTGAGTTTAATGTCAATCTATTTAACTGCCAAGGAATGCCAGGCATGCTGGTTTCTCCATTGCCTCCTCCCTCTGCAGGTCCAGAGAAGAAGGGAGGATCACTGCAGAGATGTAGGAAATAGTAGGCTGTGAGAGCAGTATTTTTTTTAAAACCCCTTTTCAAGAACAGAAGCATATCAACAGAATGGTGTGGAGGAGCTCTTAGCTTAGCATTTAGATTTTCATAATGGATACAAGAAAACTTGCACCTAGTATTTGAAAGCATGCAGCTCCATCCATTTCAGAAGTTAGTGGTTTCATAGGCTGTCCTCCATACATTTATCTCGCGTCCTTTTTAAGCCATCCAAATTAACTATTCCAACCATGATAGTCCTGTTCGCAATGGTCTTTGCTCTGGCCCTATTTAAAACTTGGCTCTGTTTCCAGAACCAGGTTAGGGTGGGTGACGGATCCCATATGTATGTTCTGTTGCTTTTTCCTGAGTTTTGATTTTTAAATTTTTGTTGTTGTACCTTAATAGCTGAATTTGCAAGTTACTGAAAATCAGAACAGATTAGGGAGACATCTACATTTCATAAATGAACAAATGATTGATTACCATGCCTTTTACACTTATACCTTACATTTAGCTTTATTATGAGAAAAAATGTAATTAAATACCCAAAGACTTATGATTAAAAACATTATTTAAATGAGAGGGAGTTGTTTGAATTGAAATAGGCATTTTTAAAAGCCCAACTTCATCTTGACATTTACGTATGGTTTACGTATAATCAATACGATGATAAAATAAAGTGAACAAAAGGCACAGATAAGCACGTCCAGAGAAGCAGCACTGTATTTTTCAAAAGGCAAAAGAGGCACTTACTGGCTTACACAACTCTTTGTCAGTTTTGGCTTCCATTTCCCACACATGATGACCATCTAAAGATAAGGACATGAAAGATCCAAATTAATGTGCTTAGTGCTTTATAACTCACACAACAGGAGGGAGGGCTTCCCTTTAAAAATATCTTTATTATGCAGACATTACATTCAAGATGAGTTCAGTTTTGTAGTGAATAAAGAAATACACTTCTATTTAAGGACATTTGAGGAAGGGAAGGGAAGGATTTATCCACTGATTCTGCTTCCACAACCAAAGACCTTGTTCAGTCTCCCCTTTTTTTTGTCTAATTGGGCAGAGTTGCCTAATTCATGAAAACCTTCTTTAAAAAGAAGTAAGGTCTCTTCCCACTTGTGATAAACTCACTGCAAAGTAATTATCACCTGCTAGCTTTTAATTTTTTTAAAAAAATGTATCTTTTATAAAATATAACATAATGCAGTGATTTGTTTGATTTTATCTATTCCTTCATATCAGTGTTCAATTGTAGCTTATATTGTGTCTAATAGAAAGTTGTTGTTTTTTTACAGAATGTAGAGCAGGGCTCTCCAAACTTGGCAACTGTAAGACTGGTGGACTTCAATTCCCAGAATTCCACAGCCAGCATTGCTGTCTGAAGAATTCTGGGAATTGAAATTCACAAGTCTTAAGTTTGGAGAGCCCTGATATATAGAAAAGAGGCAGGTTATTGAGTAGGTGACATGAAGTGTCTGTATTGGCCTTACATTAGGACTGTCAAACACCCCGCTGGAGAGCATCATGCGCTGACCACGCCTAGTTTAACAAAGGGAGAAAAAAGTCCCGATACGTCGTGTGATGCCACCATGACAATGTGCGTTTGACACCCCTGCCTTACATGAACCCTCCACTGATTATGTAACTGTCAGCATACCAGCAAACCTCCATTCCAATCAATCACTCTGAGACAGACATATCTCAAAGGTATCTTTATTTGCATAGTAAACTGGCACATCTGTGGAATCCCGAATCTGAACGTTTTCAGGCTTCCTTGCAATATTCAAAACTACAAATTCATCCCCCCTTGGCCGTCACATTAACATGGCCCAATCACGATCCGTCCTAAAGTAAGATTCTTATTACATTCTGCGCCATACTCAAATGACCTTTAACTAGCAAAAGAATTTTATTTTGTCTATTTAAAGCTACTCAGTTGAATCCCCCCTCCCACTTTCTCAAGCTTGTGATTGCGTGGGAGCATTGAATCTCAATATGGTTTCCAAAGCTGACAGTAATGTCAGAAGGTCCCCATGAAAGATATGCTTGGGCTAATGTTGATGAAAGTTTGATTAAGGCCAATTGTGCTAGAGATTTGACCAGTGAAAAGTATAATGTGTTCTCGGGCTTTTGATATTAATAGAATGCCTTGGAAAGGCTAACTGGGTCTAATGAGGAGCAGAAGTATATTCCAACCATGCCCTTTTCTGGCTCAAGACTTAATTCTTACTTTCATTATATTGTGGTAACATTGTGGATACAAGCTAGGAGAAGCCCAGGTCAAATGCCTATCCAGCCATAAAGATTATAGGTTAACTGTGGCCAATCATGATTGCATATCTTAATTGATTTCTCCAGGTTATTATGATGATTAAAAATGGGAAAAATACTTTCTGGCCCAAAGTCCCATCAGTAAGGCTGAATGAAAATACTCTGGGTAGAATAATCTAAATTGATATCCATTTGTCTTTCTGTCACTTTTATAAATGAGTAACAGAACTTTTAAGCTCTGGTGTATTTAATCCATTCGGAAAAGAGGAATTGCTCTGTTCTGTTTTCTAGTTTTCAAGCTGGTAAAGCATATATAGGTGTTCAGGAAAGTACATTTTAAGAATAACATAAGTTTTTTAATAAAAAAGTCCAAAAGTAGGAATGATACTAAGTGTGCTTGGCAATCTGAAAGAAGCAAGCGTTACTGCTGCTGTATTACGAAATTCCCCTGAGAATCTCCAGACTTTCTCTATTACAGAAAAGGAGGGGGAAATAAATTACTTAATAAGAATAAATTTCATTTAACAAAAGCAGAGTAAATCAGTTATGGTGCTTTGAGTCAGTTGGTGCCTATATGGACAGTTCCATGCAGTTTCTTGGCAATGTTTCTGAAGTGGTTTGCCAGTACTTTCTGGGACTAGGAAACAATGGCTGGCCAGAAATCATCCAGCTGTTTTTCATGCCTAAAGAGGATTAAAACTCACTATCTCCCATGCCTAATCCAGGGCCTTTAACTGAAAAGTTGAGGGGAGGGGATGAGAGGGTAAGGGAAGGGAACGGAGAGTTGAGTAGAGGGGAGAGGAGAATGGAGGGAAGGGGAGGAGAGGAGAGGAGAGGAAAGGAAAGGAAAAGAAAAGAAAAGAAAAGAAAGGAAAGGAAAATAAGACAATTCCTCATGTTACATCTGGTGAACCAAAAGGGAAATCTCTACACCCACAGACTGGGATCTACTCCAAGAGAGAAATTCTAGAGCATTACACCAACATCATTACAGTAAACATATTTTGTAAGTATATATGGATCAACCTATTTATTTTTAAGAAAAGATACAGGAATGGATGAAATAATTTTTAGGAGTTTCAAAATGCTAAGAAGTCTTTCTTATCCTAGGGAAAAATAGTTTTATGTCAGTACAGTATTTGCCAGTTATCCTATCCAAGTATGCAAGATGCCGTTTCTCCTCAGACTGTGCTAGAAAAGTGAGGAGTGATACACCACAAAAGTTTCCATTGTAAAACTGCCACATCTGCATCAGCCTGGCTGACTCACAGCTGAAGGCAACTCCCTGCCTGGCTAAAATCCAATGAAAGTACACAAGAGCAATTTATACCTTTCCAAAATGCAAATAATTCAAATTACAGACATAACATAAAGTTGAAATAGACACATTTCAGGCATTCCCTGTTTGAACTGAACTTACTGAAGGTTTTCTTCCCAAATGTTGCTTATTATATATGTAGAAAATGCCAATAAAGCAAAAAGTAGCAAATCTTTCATCTCTCATCATCTATTGAGAGAGAGAGAGAGGGAGAGAGAGAGAGATATCTTTTGATTTTGGTGAGTCCTGTTGTTTTATTTTCCGTATGGTTAGAGTAAAATATTTAATTCTTTAAAATCTGATGCACAGTGACTTTAGGTTTCTTTGTGTTAAAATAGGAGTCTAGAAGTTGAAATGGCAAATGCCACAACTTATTTCTAAATACAAGCACGTTAGCAAAATAAGAAGAAAAGAAAGGGAGGGGGGGAATGGGATCCTTGCCTATTGTTTGTGTCTAACTGCTCAAATTAATGCCAGATTCTGCACAGGAGATTCAGTCCTAAGGTTATGTCCATCCAGGGAATAGAGATCCAATCCTGACACTTCTGAAGCTGTTCATTAGCTTCTTCTCTTACCTAAGGGAAACAGGCTAACTAAACAGAGGCACAGCCTTCCTGTTTATACAGCTGACGGCAAGGTGGGGGAAAATCCCAGAACAAGTTAAATTCACAAATATAAACTGAAGCTTTCCTTTCATTTTAACAAGGTCTGAAATACAATTAATTAAAGAGATTAAGAGTGGCTTCTCACATTCACTTCCTGTGCTGAAGTCCCTACATTTTTTTTTTCTTAAGTGGGCTTTGTTTGCACCATACAAATCCAAAGGGCTTAACACAGGGTGTTTTTCTAAAATTCTGGAGCAGCTTTCATTTTGGCAGCCTACCAGAAAAAGCCATGATTAACTCCTTCAAACATGCACTTCTGTGTGTTGCCGAGAAGAGTTCTGGCTCGTGTGCGTGCGTCCTCACATCTAATAGGAACTGTTTCCCAGAAAAACCAAACGCCAACACAATTTTTCTCATTAGGATGCAGATAAAAATATTCCTGTAGGACAGAAGTGACTCAGTCATCATTCAAGGACATGGGCTGTTTTTCACACAGAGGGGACCCCCCCCCAAAAAAAAAAAGATTNCCCAAAAAAAAAAAAAAAAGATTCTTGGCACTGAGAATAGTGGCAGAGAGTTTTGCACCCCTATTTCATTACTTCGTAGGCTGGTTTTGAATGGCTAAAAATAAAAGCAAAGTTCCAGAATGGAATGTCTCAGCTCTGAATAGGTCTTTGTAATTCACTCTGTATCCACCATTCTCTGCAGAGTTAAAAAGGAAACTTGGCAGAAGTAAAAAATAAAAATAAAAATCTAAAATCATCAGGGAATTCCCTGCATTGAGTCATAGAAACGGCTTCCCCACCACACCCTTTGAGAAGATTTCCACATAAAAAGCCACTGGAGGCTTGTTCTAACACAGCAGCAAAAGAACGAAAAGGTAAATACCATCATCCTGGTTATTTCTAGGCAGCATTCTATTAGAGGATAATCCATTCAGCATTTTTTTCTTCATATTAATTAAAATCTCAATAATAATATGGGAGAAATTTAACTCGAAATAAGTTATCTCAGCATATTTGGTGTGCATATTTAGTACTGAGATAATAAAATATCTCAGCATATTTAGTGTGCTGCATGATAAACTTCCTGTCTTCCACCTTGTATGTTTGATGGTCATATTTAAGGCGAAGCCACAACTCGGAATAGTCTCTCTCTATAAACAAGCTCGGAACTGAAACCCAAGATAGCTAGGTAATGCTCTCAGGATTGCAGTAACTGGTTTTCTTTTCTCCAGGGTTTAAGTGCAAGCATTTCATGCAACATATTAGTGGCTTTTGACTTTAAATACAATTATAGAATCAAATGCACTTTTGAAATTTATCTGGGTATTGTTTGGCTGGAAGGATAATTCAATGCACATATATCACCTAAGGTGATGACTATGTTCAGATAGATGAAATTGCTTAATTCAACAAGGGGGTACATATGCCAACCTTCATCAACCTGATGTCCCCCGCCTTCAAATATGTGTTGAATTATAACCATACCATCACCATGTCTTGGCTGGCATAATCCAATGTATGGTAAGAAATCTAGGTTGGGTATATCTGGCATTAAGTGATTTTACTCTAATGCTACCAAGAATGTCATGCTACATAAACTTGATGTTCTATGTCCCAAAGGTGGTTTTTGTCCAAAAAGCAACTGGACTTTTTTGCCTTTTTCCCTACCTTGAAAACATTTTGCTTCATATCCAAAAATTTTATTCAGTTATTTGGTTCTCCACTTATCACATTTTCAAAGAACCCCCCCCACCCCACCCCCGGAAAGTCCAGTTGCCTTATGGAAAAGCCATGACCTGGATGATTGGGAATCTCCATAGACATTTATATTTTTATGTTTAATCCTGTTTAAATGTGATTCAGCAACTCAGTTTCTGATGTATTTCAAATATTGCATAAATAGCGTTGCATTTAATCAGCCTCCAATGGAAGAACTAATTTGCCTACAAATGTTTCTCTTATTTAATTGGAACTGAGATTTTAATTCTGCTCTTGCACATCTAATTCTCATGTAATAGAGCACATGTCCCAAAGTCATTTTAAAATGATTGTGGGTAAGTTATTACGCTTCACAGGCCACAAAGACTTTGCATGCAAAGCTTGTTTAATTAGTGTCAACAGTGAAGAAAAAAACGTATCTAGAGATTAGTACTTTTGAGTTTATAAATCAGTATTGGCATTATGAGAAGCTAGGAAGAAGTCAATCATGGTAATGGGATGATCGTTAACCACACCTTTATTGGCAGCTGCCACACATATTCTTCCACCCCCACAGTATCAGTTAGCAACCCCATCAAGTTTACCAGCGGCAGTGATAGCCATTCCTAATCTCTCATGTACAGCTATGTCTGGATTCTGCCCAGCATTACTTTAGCACCACAGATCACAGCTGCACATGTGTGAAAAGCTGCCTGCATGACTTTTAAAAACAGGCACTTCTTTCCAAGGCTCTTGGCCTTACCTGGCTTCTAAATGGCAGCTGCCTCTTCTTGTAACTCCTCAGACCTTACTTCTTTATGAGCTCTAGTCTTGTATTTAAATGCTGAAGGAAAGGCTAGTTCTCAAGTGAGATGATGGGAAGACGGGAAACCAAGCTTAAAGCCCTGGCATCAGGTGTGTATGATACTTGTGCTTGGAGATACCGTAAATTCTCAAGAGATAAAAATGGCTAAATCAGCTGCTTCCTTGAATAAAATATATTTGCAAAGCAACAGCAGAAAATAGCACCATCATATAAGAGAGTAATAATAGTCATGCAGAGTAGGAGTTCTCAGAAGAATTTGGAAGGGAATAAGTTGGGGAAGGTTTAAGTGATTCTTTAGCTGAGGCTTTCTAGTTGAAATTTCCTTCATCTATCACTAATAGCAAACTACAGTTTGTCTGCCTTCCTTCTCTCTTAACTCCCATGTTATTTGAAATCTCACAGTTTCTAGACTATCCTCATACGGTTATGCTGAAGAAAGATCATGGACCCTGAAGCTCTGGGTTGCAAGATCAAACTCAGATTATGTACAACTAAATTACTTGATGCAGTCACTCACTCTTAATCTAACCTACTTCATGGCATAGTTGTGAGGACAACAGGGAAAAGTTTTTCCCCAGAGGAAAAATGAGAGAGAAATGTAATATTTAAAGAGAAAAAATTAAAAGCAGGGAAGGCTTCTATAATGCAAGCTATTTGAGTATAGTGTTTAATAACAAAAGAAGCTTTAAATCTCATTCACAATTATCTTTTGGTAAATATATACTTTTTAATTAGAAACAATCATTTAGCACTGCCTAATATTCATCCAGATCTTAAAATAGGTTTGCATTTAAAATCCAGATTATACTTAACTTTTGCTTTAAAAATTATCCTTTCATCCCAAAACTGATTAAATAATACAGCTATTTAAAATAATAACTGATCTTAACATATCGAAGAAAAGCACAGCACAATGTCCTTTAGCCTTCCAGATGCCTTGGGCTGTTCCCTCCATAATCCTCAACTAGCAAACACTATGTTGGGAAAGGTGAGTAATATTATATTATCTATATGGAAAGCATCCCATATTATCTTACTCTTTTTACATGCTACAAATTTAGGAGGATCTGAAGTCAATTTCTTAGCGAGCTAAATCTGCAGAAGAGTGAATGGATTCTACAGAGAAATGATTCCATCATCTCATAAAACGTCCTGTTAAATATATCTGTTTCTGGTAAGCCAGATACCATTTTTAGATACAAATGACTTTCATCTTAATGCCATCTTCATCTTCATCATCTTCCATGTGTTCTGAAGTATGTAATTCTCAGTTTCTGGCAGTTTCTTGGCAGAAGCTTTTAGGCCAGGAGTGAGTGAGTTAACCCAGAAATTCAAACAACAGCAAATGAAAAGGGTGTGGTGGACTCTGTTTGAGAGCCAGACATAGAAAACAACATTATGCATATAAAGTACATGTTCAAGGGATTATTCTGCCACTTGGTTTATTATGCGAACTACAGCTTCACTACCAGTCTGAAACTTGACTCTTTTTGGGCCAATTGCCCCTTAAACTGTGACTGCTACTGGCAATAGAAAGACCAGTGGAAAGATCTCTGGGAACGTAAGATCTTTTACCAAATGGAGCACAGCCAAAAGTCTGCTCACTGGTCTCCACATCTCCTCTCATCAAAACAGATGCCAAATTTTCAGCCTTTTAATACAGCAGTATAGAAGAAAATCTCTATTGTTGCTCAATCTGTATCCACATACCATTATATTAACTGAGGGAACCTAAGTTTACTTTATTTTTAAGTACATTTTTAAATCATCATCATTTTTCTAAACTGTAACCCATGTAATTTAAACTGTAGAATCAAAATGCTGTTTTCCTTTATTCCATTAGGAGAGTTACAGAAAGCGGTGCTAAAAACAGAAGACAGGAATGGCATTATTCTAACCACCTATTGCCTTAATTTTCTATGAAAACTTGTGTCCCATTGAATATAATATGCTACACTAGTTAAAAGCAAATAAAAAATATTTTGTTCATGGATCTGATCTTGGGATAGTTCTTGTCCCTATTAGCATCCCTTTCTAAAAAGCGGGGAGGGATATATTTATTTGATTTATGGAATGCCTGAATCCACCATGATTTTTATTATCATTCATCTCAAATAAGTAAAATATTGATACAGAAGAAGCAAAAAAAAAAAAAAAAAGCACTTCTTGGTGGCTGGCAAATAGCTATCATTATGACAGAGGGCATAATAATAACTACATAAATAATACTTGACATCTTTTTTCTTTTGATGTTATTTCATTTTAGTTTGTAAATCCGAGGATAAAGTGTCTTGTTATTTTGTATAAACTATTCCAGAATCATTCAGGCTAAAGAAAGTACTTCAAATACTTTAAGTAAAGAACAAATGCAAACAACAATCACACTGGGGACGTATTGAAAAAGAATTAACACAGTCATACCATCAAATTGCTTCAAATTATAAATATATTTGATATATTTGATGCACTGGTGATGTAACTTAGCCCAGTAATGAAACATCTGCAAGAAAATAACTAAATTCAATAAATGCTAATGCAGACTATTTTCAAAAAGACCTGCCTTCAAAAAAGGGGAAAAAGGAAGATCTGAAGAACTGCAAATCAGTCAATCTGTGATGAGACTACAATCAATCATAAACAAATTGATCTGTACGTATTTTGAAAATTATGTGGTAATTAGTCTCCATGGATTTGTCAAGAACAACTCTTGCCAGACTAATCTAATAATTAATTTTTGATTGAGTAACCTATTGTGGGAATGCTACAGACATAATATATCTTGATTTCAGCAAAGCATTTTAAACAGTACTCCATGATATTCTGATTAGCAAATTAATTAAGTGTGGGCTGAATGGTATGCCAATTAAATGAATACACACAGCTGGCTCAAAAATGGTACCCAAAGTGTGCTCATCAATAGTGTTTCAAACTGAAGAAAGCTATTGAGAACATGCCACAGGATTAAATACTGTGCCCTCTATTATTCAATATTTTTGTCAGTGGAGGAAATGCTTATAAAATCTGCTGATGACACAAATTAGGGTTGGAAACTTAATATTTTAGGAGACAATAATAAAATTCAAAATGATCTTGCTGAAGAAATGGCCTGAAAAGTAATATGATGCAATTTAACAAAGTACAAAGTTATTCCCTTAGGAAACAAAAAATCAGATGTGCAAGTACGGGATGGAGGATACCTGGCTTGGTAATAATATTTATGAAAAATATTTTGTAACAGTATTTCATTGTAAACGCCCTATGAGTCAGCAGCATGACACAGCTGCAAAAAAGGCAAATACAATTTTAGGCTGGATCAACAAGAAGAATCATTTTCAAATCAAATGAAGCAATAGGTCTACTTTATTCTGCTTTGGACAGATTCCAACATGAGCACTATGTCCAATTCTAGGCACCACACTTTAAAAAGAAATCAGAAAAACTGGTATAGGTTCTGAGAAGGGCATGAAGGGCATCAGACTAGAGAGTAAGTGCTTTCCATTGCATGAACTGAATCTGCAAGATCATCTTTAGTAAATGCTAAACCACCCATAACCCATCATTTCATCCTTTTCAGGGATCTTTTAAACAGAGAATGATCAAGGGCGGGCAAAAAAGCAAGGTAGTAACTTCCAACTTCCTGCCAGTTTCCCCATTGACTTTGCTTGTGGAAAGTTGGCATGATGTGTTGGAAATAATGCCTCCTCCACCTTGATTGACCCATGGAACTCTTGCCACTTTGTTGGTGAAAGGGGGACTAAGGGAACTGCATTCCCGCTCCCTATTCTGGCATGTCCTCAAGGGTCTTCACCCTCTAGAGAGGAAGAGTGCTCACCTGTGCTTATTGATCACACCCCAGCCAGCCCTACCTCACTCACCTATCTTTCCCTTGCCACCCACAACAATTAAGATATTTCAAATTTCAGCCTCAGTTTCAAAGCAGCCAATTGCTGCTTATCTATTGGACCTTGCTATCAACTGACTGGATGTGTGACCAGAGGAAAATGGGAAAGAAATATGATCCTCTCCCTCGTGCCATGCAATCTATGGGTTTCTGGAAAATGTAGTTGGAAGACACGTGGCACTGAAGGGATCACAATTCATTCCCACGGGAGTTGACTCCTAGTGTTCTGTAAGTTAGCCCATTTGAGTTACCTTCATTCAATAATTGTTGTCTTATACATTCCAATTTTGCCAAATAAAGACAAGAGTTTTAGTAGTTTATAGTTGTGGGTGTTTACATTGGAAAAATAATTAATTCATATTAGAAGAGGTTTTCCCTCACAAATCACTCATTATTTCTTCTAAAAGTCACATAAATCTATTTTAAATTAAAACAGTGAGGTAAACTGAACAATAGCCCAAACAGAAACTCCATGGAAATCAAATTAACTGCTGAAATCATTGCTGGAAATGAAATAACATTTCAAGAAAGCTGAACCTTTAGAACAGAACAGACACTTTCTCCTTTGCTCTCTTCACAAGTGGGCGATCAATTTCTTGAATGCATATTTAATATTGAATTTCATCACTGGAAAAATAGCTTTGTGCGCAAGCAATAAATATCAGCACCATAATTCTTTCAACAACACTAGAGCATGTTTCAGGAAATGACAGCATGCTTTTGAAGAAAAGCTTGTCTCTTGCAAAATAGCAATCTTCCTCCACCATTATCACTTACAAATTAATTTGGTTTAAGATGAGCCCCTTTGCACCCATGTCCCTTTATTCTAATATCCATATTAGTTCAAAAAAATTAAGCAACAAATACTGTTGCATAATCATCCCATTTCAAGTAAGAGGCGCAGAACACCATAGGTAATGTTAACGTTCCTGGATCTTAAACTTGTTTGCCAAAAAACTGTGTTCAAGGAGTTAAACTGAAAGCATGTTTCTGCTGTTGACTTCAAGTTCAAGAATGGACTTGATCGTTCTTCAGGGATTCCCTTTCATATGAGTCATTGTTAAGGCAGGCCAACCCTTCCCTTTTCTCTTTCTATGCAAGAAAAATGCCATTTCTCAGGAGATCACAGCAGCTGAAAGATAGCCCAGAACGGCAGGCATAGTTCAAGACTTCAGAACAAAATAATGTTCAGCCAATTACAAATAACCAGGGTGGTCTGCATAACCAATTAGGATCATTTTTAGAAATCATATTCATTAACAAAAATTACAATTTAGACACCAACACCAATTTAGCAAACCAAATGTACACCAAGTATGACTTAATAACTTTAAAAAGAAGCCATTAGCAATGCCATCACTAAACTCACAAAAGAAAGAAAAGTCCGGCCTATTTGTCAAACATGTAAAGATTTAAAAATGATGTATTAAACTATTGTTTCCTATACATAGTAACCTAAAGAACTTTGGCTAACTTTTAATATTGAAATATAGAATTACTATACATACTATATTTAGTATGTATATTTACTATACATATTATATTTATACATACCATATCATTATTTAGATTATACAACGGAAACCACACTTTTGTTTGTTTGGTTTTGGTTTACTTGAAAAGGTGAAACCAATTATTGCAGTTTAATTGGTTATCTATCAGATTATACACTAGGTCATTATATTTACTATCTGGTGGAAATATTCCGTAGAAATATTTTGATCATGATTAAATATTCTTAATAAAGAAACCTTTAAAGTTTTGATGAAGCTATACTACCAGAACCTCATCCACTATAGCTATGCTGGGTGGAGATTATGGAAAATGTAGTCCAAACAAGATAAAGATTACTGCCATACATTGCTATGTCAGACCACTGTGTTTTTGGTATTGTTGACAAATTGGCAGGTAGCTTTAACCATCAGTCAAAGAAATAAATATATTTTGTTCCATCAAAACACTGCTCCAATGCTTTTCGTCCAATCATGTTACACTCCCTGGTTAAATAGTTTCCAGAAGAATCTGGAAATGTGTAGCCACATTTTAGTCTGCCCCTTTCTGCACTTCTTTTCCACATAACTCTCTCTGTTGACTTTGCAACTGCAAATGCCCTGTTGGGTTATCTTTATTCATTATCTGTTACCTGGGTGAAAAAATAATATAAGAAAGCCTGGTGTGACGGCATTGCTCTGCTTTGGTCAGCCAGCATCTCCAAATGATACGGTAACCAGGGGTAGGATCCGACTGGTGTAACTACCGGTTTGGTGATTTTACATTTTGCGCACACATGCGCGTGTGTATATCAGCATCATCTAATTGCCTGGAGAATTGAGCAGCGCTGCGCACGGGTGCGCAGTGGTTGAAAAAGCACTTTTTCCTGCTTTTTCAACTGCAGCTGTGTCACGCAAAGCAGCTGTGGTTGAAAAAGCAGGAAATAAAGGTCAGGTAAGAACCCGGGTGGGCAGGTTGGCCAAAACAGCAGCAGACATAGAACCGGTTCTATGTATGCTCTCTGTTTGCTGCTTTTCAGAGTAACCAGTTCAACAGAAGTGGACAGAATCGGTAGAATCCCACCCCTGACGGTAGCTCCATCTGAGAGCAGACAAGACTGCCTTACTCAGCAAAAACATGTCCTTCCAACATACTTGCACAGTTAAGGACAGTCTGGCTACAGTGTGGCAGTGCAATCACTTTGGAACTTGGTGAACGCTGAGGATGAAATGGTCCTAATTATCACAGCCTTCTTTGAAGGACTGGGAGAAGTGAAGAGTTTGAGCGTTTCAGGAGACAGCTTAAAGTTCAGGGGGTTCAGCAAACAGCTGTGGAATGCCTCATTTGTGCCAGCACCACGGAAACTCTTTCCAAAACAAGAAAGCTTTTAAAAATTGCTCCTCCCCTTTCATTCTTGCCTTCATTGACCCTGGCTTTTTATACATACCACTACCCCATTTATCGAGCTGCTTTTTAAAGCTCCTCTTTATACAGCTCTTCTGTATTATTTTTACTCAACTCCCAATTTCTTCCAGAAGTTTGATTCTAAAATAGCAGACTGAGAAGATCCTGAGAAGCATCAAGTGTTTTTCAGATCCTTGCAAATGAAAATAGAGCCTTTCAGAAGAAGAGGGGGAAATTAAGGTTAGAAAAAATCAGGCAAAAAATGGTGTAACTTGTCCCTGGAAATATCTCTTTGCACTCCACTTCTACCCAAGCTTTTGGTGTAGCTTAGCCATCTTAAATGAGTATTTAATAACAACGTGTCCAACTTCCTAATAGTGAGGATAATTAACCAGTGGAAGAGCTTGCCTTCAGAAGTTGTTGGTGCTTCATCACTGGAAGTTTTTAAGAAAAGACTAGATAGCCACTTGTCTGAAATAGTATAGGGCAGGGTCTCCAACCTTGGCAACTTGAAGCCTGGCAGACTTCAACTCCCAGAATTCCCCAGCCTGGCGGATTTCAACTCTGGGAGTTGACAATATGGTTGACAAAGTTCTTCCCTTCCCCATCACAAAAACACACACAAACTTTAATTTAACTCTCAGGAATAATGTTCTGCTGGCTCTCCTTATACTCCTGGTTAAGTGAGATACTTGGTTTTTCAATTACTTTAACCTGGCAATTGAGACTTTTTATTCATTTTTTTTATATTTGTTAAGTATATTTTATTTGCAATAACTGCACAAGATACACAAATTAGATTTTCAATTCAACTATTTATACCCAGAGATATCATATTAATGGCTAGATCTCATAACCACAGATCAAGGATCCCCAATTTGAGGTGGGATGATAGAATTAGATTTTGGAGACCATGCTGTGGGTTCTGTCATAAGATGGCTGATGCAGTGCCCATTCACAATCATTTCCTAGGACCAGAACTAGTTGAAAAGCACCCTTTAACTTACCCTTGCTACTTTTGCTCTTTTTTGGGAATGGGACAGAGAAACACCCTTCCAAAGCATTGGGCTACAGCTGACCATGCTCATTTTCCAGGAGAATCTTTGGGACTTTCAAGAAATTCTTGGAAAATGAAGATGGTCGGAAGCTAGATTGTTTATTCCATATCCCAGCTTTCCATTTTATTAAATTAAAATAATATTTTAATCAAACTAATTATTAGTCTGGTGAATCAGGAGCCTGGCTATCAAGAGAGATGTGTGAAATACTGATGATGCTAGACCTCATCTAGCATTATCACTATGTAGGGATCCCAGCAGGAAAGTCTCTGAGATGATAACTGAATTCCACTTCTATCCAGATAATATTGCAGCCCCTAAAAACCCCCAGACATTTAGTAATTTTGCCATCACCAGCTAAATTTGTGAGTTAGACTTATTGAAATCTTCCTTTTACCCTTCTATTCAAGCAGCAAACATATGCATGTTCCTCCGGAATAATTGTATTAATAAATTATTTTTGTTTTATTCATTTCAGAAGAACAGAAACAAAATAAAATTTACTTTGTTCCAAGTGCACATGTCTGATAATGTCACTCATGAAAGTGTATAACATAGTTGACCTAGGTAACAACATAGGAGAGTGTCATTAAAAAAGTGCAACACTGTAGCTATATATTTACACTGGCAACTTAAGCATAAACATTGGTAGTGCTTTAAATACCTGGAGCCTTCTCCACAAATATCACTTTAGAGTCTTGAAGAAAGTTGTGTCCACTCAGAATTATTTTCTTCCCACCCATCACATGGTAGCTATCAATGCTCTGCTTTTCAACCAGAGGCAGTTCCTGAGCAGACCTTTGGGCTGACAGAGATTAAAAAAAATACAAATAATATGTGAATATACACATACTGGAGTTTAAGTTTTTTAAGTATTCTACTTTGGGCAAACAACATTTGTAATTTGCAAGTAGCACTTGCTTTGAGAAGACAGTTGCTGAGTTATTTGTACGTTCTTAGTCCAATTTCAAGACCTCTTTGGAACAACAGTACAGTGTGTTTATTTTTGCCGTCAATTATTTCCAAGAAATATTCAATATTCTGAATACGAAGTGCTTCTTTTTCTGGAATTCAGAGCAACAGAACAACTTCCATTTTAACACCAAACATGAACACACCAAGAAATACTTACAACATTCAATAGGGTTGGAAGACGCTTGCAAAGAAAGGGTTCTCCCATTAGACTGAGGGATATGAACACGGAAGACCAGCCGAACTCGTGTATTTTTCCTCCCAATGTCAGTTTCTCCTTTTCTTAGTTCAATGTCTGAATTTCTAAGTTTTAGTATTCCAGCACAGTCAATGCTATTCAGGAAACAACAGCAAACAATCCATTTAAAATTTTGCATGCTTCTAGAATGTCATGCATCTAAACAGTTGGTGTGTCTTAGCTAGTTTAAGAGAAAAAAATGACTAACTAAAGGGCCCAAGGAATTCCTAAATTCTTTATTCACAGAACTTAACACACAAAAAAGTCTCTTTTCCATTCCTCATTAAATTATTAAATTACTGGATCATCAATTTTAGGCTTGGATTTTGAAAATCATATAACATTTGTCATATTGACACAAACCCAGGCTGTGCCTGAAATCATGTTTGTGACTCTCAGCCCAAGAAGCATTTCATAAACTGGAAACAATAGGCAAACACAAATTCAGAAGAAGCAAACCAGGTTTGTACAACTATAGTAGCCTTACTTTCCTTTCCTTGTCTGGGATTCAAGGTTGATTCAGACATATTGATAAGCTAAGGTTCGTTCGTTGGTTCGTTCCTTCCTTCCCTCCCTCCTTTTTGTCTTGTAGGACGAATACAAATGATTTTTTGCTGGTACCAATGAAAGACAAAATTCTGATTTGCCTCGAATTAGGAAAGGGAGGTAAATATTACATATCTTGGGTAAATTATGTATTTGTCCAGAAACTGTTGAAGACTCACATCAATCATGTCTGTTATGTATATTTTTCGCTTAAGGGCCTGTACTTTTAGTAGTTTTATTACATAGAATTTCTACAGGTAAATCTTCCCTAATAAAAATATTTCAGGACTTTTATATGCCTGCCAGACAAGAAAAGAGTAACTAGATTTCAATAATGCAGAGGACGGCTGCCCATATGCTACATTTATACAAATTGCTTTCTTGACATTTGGTTTGGTGGAATAAAGCCAGTCCCACAAGCAGTTTTAACTAGAATTTGGCACAAAATCTTCTGCTATAAAATATCAAGAATGGTCAGAGCTGTCTCTGTCTTTTGGTTTTCAGGAAAAGAAAAGGGGGAAATGCTCTATCTGATGAGTTGCTGCGGTTGCAAACAAGTCAGCTGGATTTGAAACACCGCCAAACATCATCACTCCTAATGGTGAATCAAGACGGCTAATGAAGTCAGGATGTTGCACAGTCTGAGATCCTATAAGTGAGTTAGCAAGAACTTTGGTGCCAGATGCATCATGGAGTTATAATGCAATGCTTATGATGATGATCCATTTAATTGTGTCTGATTCTTGGTGATTCTATGGGCTCATTCTCCACATTTTCTGATCTTGTACAATTTCCTTCAGTTATTTTGTGCTCTTGCGCATGTTGGCTTTGGTGGTATCTAGCCACCATGGTTTCTGGCGGCTTCATTTCTTTTTATAGATGCCCATTTCAAGCATAGACATCTTTTCTAGCAATGTTTATTTTAAACTGCAAATATAACAGCAAATATGAATTTGCACTATGGAGTTGTTATCACAATGTTAAGACCAGACACTTTCATGTTTTAGGTGCTTGCTGTCTCAGATTTAGGATATTAACCACTTTCAGATAACAAGATGAGAAATGGGCTAATAAGAAGATACTGTAGTTCATGACTAATTTTCTTTAGGCTTTTCAAGGCTTTGACTGGTTATAGCTGCAATTCCTGAGACAGATGCAACCTTACAGAACCAGTATAAATATATATGTAATACAGCTTTATTGATCCAAGTTGTTTGGATCACACACTTCATTAACTTTGACATTCCAGCTAACTGCAGTGCTATTTATATATCATTAAATGGACACTAGACTAAACCGGTTAATGCACGGTGAGTCCTAAGAGTTTCAGGCAGTGAGATTTTGATTATACATAATAATTATGATTAAGAAGTGGATCCTGCAGCGAAGCTACAAGGGAAAACAATTTATCTTAATATGTATTATCTTGTTTAGACAGTGCATATCTAAATGCTATCTTATACATTTTGTTAAGAGTTTCAATGGTTTGTTCAAATTTAGCCATATTCTTGCCACTCCTAAAATGCAATCAGGCATATTGATTCAGAGTTATTTACTTGCTTTATTCATTTTAAAAATTATATGTCAATTTTCAAAACCAAGTTTTTCCATTTTATTGAGTCTGATTGCTGGATAAATATGTTTCTGATTACAGCTTCCATGTGGTACCACTTTATAAGTACCTAGAGGGTTTTTTCTTGATCACTTTCTGTGACAATGTGCCTTGCTATTATTCCAATTCCCTGCCCTCCAGTTCCATGTGTCATTTAATATTACAAAACATTTGCAGATGTTATTTAAAATACACAAAAATACACACAAACCAATTTTTAACAATACCCGAAGGCACAATGGCAACAGAGAAAAAGAAAAAGATCTTGATTGTATAACTATCTGCCACATGGCCTTTTTTCAAGTGAGATAATTTGGGGCAAGGAAAATTATCATAACCTATACAATTATTTATTTGAAATTGTTCATATTTACTTCCATTTTGGCACACATTTCTCTTGGGCAGAACGATCACTCTTTACAAATTAAATAGATGAATTTTTCATTCTTAACACTGTGTGAAGGTTAAAAATTCCACGAGACAAGATTTTGTGTACATTCCCCCTAATATTTACAGGTCTTATTTAGTTGCAACTTCAAAAAAAAATCAACCTTTGCTTAATGTTTCCTTTAACAGAGATATACAACATTCAGCCTCTCTTTTCTTTGTGAGAATGCTAGCAAACTTGTTTCCTGAAGAATAGACCATGGGAATAAGGTGGTGTCAGGTTAAGAACCTAAAACAGGAGCTGAGGTAGGAGATATTTACAGCTCTGTAACTGATATACTGATTTTAAATGGTATGGAAGCACATGTGTTTGTGTGAGGGGGGGGGAATAACAACCAGTGTTACTAGTGTTGAATAAAATATTCACACATTTTATTCAACACTTTAGAAACAGTAAAAATATTTTGGACAAAATTCCGCAGCTAGAAAAAAAAAGTAACATTAATAATTTAATTAACAAGATAGACAGAACCAGAGGTGGGATGCTACCGGTTTGGCCCGGTTCTATAGAACCTGAAGCTACGAAGAGCAGCTGACACTGAACTGGTTCAGTGTTTGGCCCACCCGTTTGGCCCAGGCTCTAGGCTGTCCTTTATTCCCTGTTTTTCCCTCTTTAGCTGCTTTGCGTGGCACAGTTGAGGTTGAAAAAGCAGGAAACAAGAGGATTTTCAAATGCTACACACCCAAGCTGTTGAGGCGGCACAGCTGATGGTTTCTTGTAAATGCTGCACACAAGATTGTCCCCAGTTCGGAGAACCGGCAAAAAAGTTGCTCTTTTTTAAATAAAAAATCAATATTTACATAAATATTTGTAATATTTACATACAAGCCATACCTACCCAGTCACATGACCACCAATCCACACTCACAAATTAGGCCACATCCACAGAAACGGTTGTTAAGAAATTTGAATCCCACCCCTGGACAGAACCCTATCAAATATTTGATTATATCAAATATTTGAGATAAAAAAGGTGGTTTCTCAACTGATCAATGAGAAAACATGTGAATGAAGGGACTGAATTTATATTATGTTATAACCTCAAAGAGAACTTTTATAAGTAGATGGTACTTCTCCCCGGATAAATTGGCTAAATGTATAAAGGAATAGTTACTATAGGTGAAACACTCAAAATAGGAATCTTCTACCACCTTTGATAGATTTGCAAAAGAGTTAAGCAATACTGGAGTAAAATTAGTTATATAACTAATTTAGTTAGTTATAAAACTAATTCAAAAAAAGATTAAAAATTAATGTACTCAAACCCAAAACTGTGAGGGCTTATGGATAAAACATTGGAAAAAAAATCACATGATGTTTTATTGTTATATATAAAACAACTTTTTGTTATATATATTGTTATATATAACAACTACTTACAATAGAGGAATAAGTAATAAAGGTGACAGAACTGGCAATGATGGCTACATTAACGGCCCTTGTGAGACAGAAAAAAATGAAGAAATTGATCTATAATTGGAAGTCCTTTATGGACTTTTTGCAGGAGATGAGAAAAATCAAATTTTGACATATGCATTTGAAGACTGATACATTTTAAAGATTTTTTTTCCTCTTTCCTTTTTTTAAGGAAAATGGACTTCGAATCCCAGTCTTAAAGTAAAGCCAAATCAAAGTGTGCTTTATATTCTTGGAATTTGGAAGTTATTCTTTGTTCATATTTTTGTTCCCCTTTCTTTCTTTTCATACCTTATTGCACTTCTTCTATTCTTACTTTTTATATCTTTTCTTTTGACTGTTAGTTTATGTTGTCTTTTATGTGTTACATTTAATAAAAGTATAAGACAGGACATTAAAAAGGAGGTAGGCCTTACATTGCTTTCATGTTGTTTTCAGGTAAAAGTGGAATTTCCAAGACTTTGGTGTTGGAAAGGATGGTTTCGTGGCTGGTTGTAGAAACAGTCTTCCCTGTGATCCGATGAACCTGGTAGAAGGCATGGGGTCGCAGCAGGCGGTCATCTGCAGTCCCGATGAAGAGCTGTAGTGTGAGTGGTTCACTTTCTAAGTAACCATGTAGCTGGAAAGAGAATATAAAGAGTTCCTGTTGAGCATCATACATACATCCACAACTAGAATTTTTTAATGTTTTACACAAAAGGCAGTCTAATTGAAGGAGAAAACAGGGCTAAATGAAGGAGTGACAGGGCTAAATATTAATCTCTCCCTACATATCCATAATAGGATGCATTCATTTTCTCTTCTTCTTCTTATAATATAATATTGGACCAATAAAGTAGTCCTTGACTTACAACCATTTGTTTAGTGACCGAAGTTATGCCGACACTGACAATAGTTTTCACACTTACAATAGCTGTAGCATCCCCTATTGTCATGTGATCAAGATTCAGACATTTGGCAACTGGCTCATATTTATGACTGTTGCAGTGTCCTGGGTTCATGTGACTGGTTTTTAGAAACTTCTGACAAGCAAGACAATGGGAAAGCCAGATTCACTTAACAAACAAGTTACAAACTTAACAACTGCGGTGATTCCTTAACAACTGTGACCAGAAAGGTTGCAAAATGGGGCAAACTCACTTAACACCTGTCTTGCTTGACAATGGAAATTGTGGTCATAAGTTGAGGACTACTTGTAGAGAGGTGCACTTAGGGAATGTCTCATTATTTTACATGATCAAGGGCATTTCATTGAGGCTTTAAACAGTGCTATTTAAAATTGTTAGAAATGGCACAGAAAACTCTTTAATCGAAAAGACAGAAAGAAAAATCAGTTTAAAACAACAGAATCTATATTTTATCTAGCAAAGTCAAGGTTCAGGCACTGCGGTAATTTGAACCATTGTTTCATCTCTCTTGCAGTGTTTGAACTATTGATGGCCAAATCCACAACAAGCAGCATAATATAACAAGGAATTTGCATAAAGGAGACTAGCAAATGATAATAAGTCTAAGTTTGCACCACATTTTGAGGTATCCAAGCAATTAGGATCCTATGGGGTCCAATTCTGAAGACTTCTTTGCATTACCTCACTATTTTTAAAGCAGTTATTTTAAACTCCATTCAGGGCATTTTGCATGCTGCATATTCTGTGTAATATTCAGAGACACCATTTTAACTGAGCTTATACAGCTGTTGCTTATCTTTTTCAACTATAACTTTAAGGAAAGAGAAAAGTGCCAGCTAGAACCTCCTAGCTATAATATATGGGATGCTTAAACATAACAAATGAAAACAAGAGATTGGAAGAGGCAGGGAAGAGGAAAACCACAGCTAAGTAGTTCAATCTGCACCAGTGTCTGGCTACTTCTTGGTGAGTCATATTACAGGAGCTTCTGACATGCACACAGCTGAGCTCTGCCGAGAGAAGCCTTTTGTTGCACGCAGAAGCCCATTGAAACTGGCACAGTTGGCACTATATTCACTTACATTCATAAAAGGCCTGAGCGAGCAAAATATCACGAAAGTGAAGTTACAGTGAGACAAAGGCTTGTAGCTCCCATAGATGTATCAGCCACCTTTTGGTGGGATGGATGGTAGACAGGAAAAAGAAGGGTCACAATTTTTGGAAGTGACTTCCTGGTTTGTATGAAGATTGTTGAAGGCAAGGGTCTCCAACCTTGGCAACTTTAAGACTTGTGGACTTCAACTCCCAGAGTTCCTCAGCCAGGTGGCTGAGAAGCTCTGAGAGTTGAAGTCTACAAGTCTTAAAGTTGCCAAGGTTGGAGACCCCTGGTTCAGGGGACAAAAAAATCCAAGTCTTTCCTATGTACCCATAGTTCATTTTCTATTGGTTTGGAGAGCCAGAATGCAACCAAACACTGACAATGCAGAAAACCAAAACAATATAACAACATCTCTGCTGAGCCTGGTAATGCCAAACATGTGACTATGCCTCCTTAATTCAATGGGACCTCTTCCCAGATATATGACTAGGACAGCAGCTTAGAGACGTCTTCCCCAACCAGGTGTTTACCAGAAGTCCTTGGACTGAAACTCCTCCTGTTTCTATAAGAAGGATCTAGGTTTAGGAGTTACCATCCCAGCACTTCTGTAGAATGACATCTCATGAGGGAAACTGGCTAAAACACAGCATTGGAATCAATCAACAAACAAACTTGCGTTGTGTTTGGTTCTGTCTCTGGAGCTGTTGTTTCTGTCTCTTTCTAATCTGGGCTTAACGGGAAAAAGGATGGATGAGTTTTTACACTCTGAAGCAGCCTTCCCCAACCAGGGGGTTACTTCTTCAGCATCTGCCTGAAATAAGAAGTAATTCCTATCACAAGCATGATTCTCAGTGTCTCTTTACCAAGACTTAAGTAGAAAAGAATGGGGTTACAAATAATCCTGGCAACTGAACTATTTCCTATCTATAACAATACATTCAGGATTGTTACTGAATACAGTACAATATACACAGTACAATACATATATACAGTACAATACAAGATACAATACAACATACAGGACAATACATTCGAGAAGAATCTTCCTCATCTTTCTATTTTACTTTTACTGCCTTTCTGTGAACTTGTAGGTAAGTCTCCTCCCTAATTCTGAAGGAGCTCCAAATTTACTCTTATTCACTATTAGGATGATCAACAGCTATACCACATTTATGACCATTTGTAGCATTCTGCATTTTATATCGCTTTTGCCCAAAAAAAAGGCATTTACTTTAAAAAGGCAATTGGTTTAACAATTGCCATAAAAAAGGTTGTTGGTCATGTGACCAGCCTGTTTTGTGGCTCTAATTACAACCTTGATGCACAGGCCCCATTAAAGTCATAACTCAAATATTACATGTTCATTTTATTTTATTTTTTTATAAAATTGAATTGTTGTAATTCTCCTACGGATCCTAATATTGCAGATGCCTTGAACTGCTGATATTATCTGATTATGTAATAAAACATCTGCAAGCAAACAACCAAGCTCAGAGAGCACCAAGAACTCCACATTTCAATCCTGAGATATTTGCTTCTATGGGAACTTTGGATGTTGCTAAAGAATTCAGGCCACAACATGTTTCAGTTGTATATATTGCCAAGTTAATGTTAACAGTCATATTCAAAACTTAATCTCTCAAGGTCTTTAAAGGAACCAACAGAAATCAATGCTTCAAACTCTTGTTTCCTTGTTTACATCAAGCATCCAAGAATATATCTTTCCCTACTAATTTCAAATGTGAGATACTCCACAGCATCAATTTCTCATTGATTCCAGATCAAAATGTAATCGCTGATCTATTCGTTACCAAATCTGTCTGGCAGCTGGAAACAAAGATCCCCATTTAACATACCTAGATTTTAAAAGTTTCTGTGATTTCAGAAGTGCAACAACATTTAGTCTCCCTTTCCAATAAAATATTCAAAGAAGGTCCTATTCAAACAAATATAGATACTAAAATAAAAGCCCACTATAATCATAATATGATCTCAAATTGCTGTTGAGGGACTTTAACTTGGTATAGAGACCTTCTCATTAACACATCTGTATAAAGTACTGTATATAATGGGGATTAAGAGTGGAATCCCTCTTAAAATATATTTATCTTGAGGTACTATTTTTTAATAACAATAATTCCCTAGAGACTTAATGGAAATTTCAACTTTTGAATGATATTGCAACTATTCATTCAACAAATTGGGTTATTTTTCAAAAAAAATTAACCCAAGTTTTTATGTTTATGCAAAATTTACATCTGAATAAATTGTAAATTCTAATATCTTACATTAACCCACAGATGTAAGGACAGCAAAGGTTATTTTTTTCTAGTTAAAAGTACAACTGTACAACTTCAATAAGCTTATTTGCTGCCTAATTATCCAAGTAACAGGTACGAAAATATAGCAAACAATGCTACCTTTTTTAAAGGGGGTAATTAAAAAGAAGTCGTATCAGTGTCCAAACACTGTTGCATGGAGTTTTTTTTTCTAATTAGGGAGGTTGCGGGATGGATAAGGGTGTGGTGAGGAGATTCCTGAGCCAACACATCATTCTATTGTTACATTCTCTGCATGAACCATTGCACTAGGTGGTTTCAACCCCGCAAAATGTTAGGAAACATGGCAATATGGAAGGAAACTGTCGGTTGTTTTCTTTTCTTGTCTATGAAGCAGTAACAAGAGCCTTTGGAATACTGGAAAATCTTTATTTGTGATGATTGAAAGATCTGCCATTACAAATTGGAAAGCAAAGAATAAGGAAGGGAAAGGGGGTCGTTCACTCTACAAGTAATGTGGAGTTGGGAGCATGGGCAAAGCTTCATTAACTCAAGTTGTGTTACAAAGCCAATCAATTGGGTGACCTCAAGGTTTTGGCTGCAACTTCCCCTATGGCTCTAATTGGCTCTAGCTTGGCCAATGATGAGGCTTGCACACTAGTACAGAGGTAGGCAACTATGGCAACCTGTGGACTTCAACCATGACCTATGGACTTCAAAACCTGAGCTATGCTGGCTCAGGAATTCTGGGAGTTGAAATTCACAGGTGTAAAGTTGCCATAATTGCCCATCCCTGTACTAGTAGGATATAACATAACATTGCTTAAATGCAGAAATCACTACATGGAGTCAACGGAAAGCTCATTAGGCATAGACAGAAAGCCTTAAACCGGTGTGCAGCTTGGGATGGCATTTTCCCTTAGAGTTTATTTACATTAACACAGGAAAACTGGGTTTTGAATACATGTGCAAATTTTCATAACTAGACTTGTTATATTGTCCGTCTTGAAATTATTTGTGTATCAGCTGCTGAACTGCCTGCATCATATAAAACAGGTATTAATATATTGTGGGAAAATGGAAAACAGTATTATTTAAAATAATTCTTATGAACTACTTAGAAATATGGCTTGTAGCCAATCATAATGCTGCATTAATTAAAAAAAAAATCCTCTTTGAGCTAAAGCTCAAGTTCAAAGGTCTACATCTACTCCAACTTGATATAACCAGGATGAATGGGACTCCTTTTCTAACTGTTCTCAGCAAGATTCAAGAATTCAAGTGCCACAAGAGGAGAGGAAAAATGTGTCATTTTATGACATTGATACCTTTCTTATGATTTGTAGGATTTCCTAGTGAGTTATGGGCAACTTCTAGGATGTGAGGGTCAGTTTCCGATAAAGATACATGATGATGTCACATAGAAGTCAGATTCTTGACAAATTTTTTTAAAAAGTCTTTGACAAAAATCACCTCTTCTTATCCATTTCTGTATTTTATTTCACTTGGAGGAACTTAGCCCAGTATTCTTCAATATCTTCATTAACGACTTAGATGAGGGAATAGAAGGTGAACATGCCAAAGTTGCAGATGACACTAAGCTGGCAGGAATAGCTAACACCCAAGAAGATAGGCTCAAGATCTAGATGGATCTTGACACGCTAGAACCCTGGGCCGTATCTAACAAAATGAAATTCAATGTAGAGAAAAGTAAAATCTTACACTTAGGCAAGAAAAACCAAAAGTACACATATAGACTGGGTGAAACCAGGCTCAATAGCAATAACTGGGATCTTGGAGTCTTAATGGACAACCAGCTAAATATGAGCCAGCAGTGTGCAGCAGCAACCAAAAATGCTAATGCAATCCTAAGTTGCATTAACAGAGGGATACAACTGAAATCAAGTGAGGTACTAATACCCCTCTATAAAGCCTTAGTAAGACCACACCTAGAGTACTGCATCCAGTTTTGGTCACCATACTATAAAAAAAGATGTTGAGACTCTAGAAAAAGTACAGAGAAGAGCAACCAGGATGATTAGGAGACTAAAACATATGATGAACAGTTACAGGAACTGGGCATGGCTAGTCTAGTGAAGAGAAAGGACCAGGGGAGACATGGTAATGGCCTTCCAATATTTGAGGAGCTGCCACAGGGAGGAAGGGGTCAAGCTATTTTCTAAAGCGCCTGGAGGCCAGACAAGGAATGGAAACTGAACAAGGAGAGATTTAACCTGGAAATAAGGAGAAACTTTCTGACAGTGAGAACAATCAACAATGGAACAGCTTGCCCTTGGAAGTTGTGGGAGCGCCATCACTTGAGACTTTCAAGAAGAGATTGGACTGCCATTTGTCAGAAATAGTGTAGGGTGGGGGGGTTGGACTAGATGACCTACAAGGTCCCTTCTAACTCTGATTATCTGTTATCTGAATATCAGATGATTCAAAATTAATTAAACAATATCATTACTTGTTATTATATCACTTGCACAGAGTAAGCATTCTACCTTCATCACACAGGGTAGTGATGGCAGAAGACTGGAAAATCGACAAATATAAGTAGACATGTTTAGATACCATTTTAGAACTATGGCATAGTCCATCTACGATAGGCTTAATTTAAAAACTTGTAGTTCTACCTGAAATGTTACCTACAAAGATTGAAAAGGTTTCTATGACATAGACCAGGGGTGTCAAACTCAATTTCATTGAGGGCCACATCAGGGTTGTGTTTGACCTTGGGAGGCTGGGGGAAGAGAAGCCAAGGTGTGGGTGGCCAGCTTGACATCACTTGTGTCGGGGTGCCTGTGGCAGCCTGATTTCTCTGCCAGAGAAAACGGGCTCCCAATCTCCATTTTTGGCTGCGATGGCCTCCTGGCAAACAAACCTTTGCCAGTGAAAAAAGAGATTAGGAGGGCTGTGTGCAGCCCTTGCGAACTCCATTTTTGGCTGGGGCAGCCTCCTACAACCTTCTGCAAGCAAATTCAGAGCTCGGGAGGACTGTATTCCAGTTCTGAGTCCAAGTGATGAGTAGAACTCTTGCTCATATACAGCAAGTGTAAGCACATGCTTCTAGCTTCTGGTGCTCCTTTGTGTAGCAAAGCAGAAAATTGGCCTGTTAGTTTTTCAGCTCTACAGTTCTTGACTTAGAAGCCTGTGATCAGTGTATGAGTTTCTACATCTTCTTCCCTTTGTTTTTAATTTGAAAACAGATCTTGCAATTCTTTAGCCTACTTATTCAAGCCAGATGTTTGCTGATAAAAGTATTATGTGCTCAGTTAGCCACTTATATCAGGCCCAGAAAAAGAATTAAACTGTTCTCAAAACCACCTACTTGTGTGTCACGATATAAAAACTTGTTCTCACTACAAACATATCAAACACCAATCTCAAAATGCATTTACATTTGGCACTAGCCTGGGAAAAGTTTCCCTAACCTTCCCCCCCAAATTTGCCAAATCTAAACTCTCATTATTTTTGCATTCAACACGGCCAATATGAGAGATACCATTTTCTTTCTTCTTTCTTTTTGTTTCTTTCTTTCTTCTCTATTGACTACATAATATTTTCTATATTATATTACACAACTATTACCATATTATGTATGAAATAAAACATGATATAGGAATTAATATTTCAAAATAACATAATTATGTGCTTTTATAGATCTAGTGGTATATTTTTAAAGTAGGAAGCCATTGTTTTCAGATGGGTTTTGTTTACTAAGACCTCTGTCCAAGAAAGATTTCCAACTTGCTAAATTTCTCAAATTATTTCCTATCACACTTTACAGAAATAATTGTCCCTCCCGTCTCCTGCTAAGCACATAAAACTTCAAAATGGAACACTTATAATAAATACACAAGACCATTATGTGACTGGAAAGGTGAGATTAGCATTCTTCATTGTGAGGAATATATTAGAAAATCATTTAGAAACTATTTATGTAAACTACCAGGAAAAATATTTTCCCAGTAGTGAATATTGAAACTTTCTCCACTGTTACAGGATTGCTTTTATGTTTGTGTATCTGTTGTTTTTGTGTCCAGTAGGAAAGGGAACTATATATCGCCCCCCCCCCCCAAANCCCCCCCCCCCCCAAACATTTTCCACACATGCTCTGGAAGAGTGAACACTGTTCCTGGCTGGCAGTACGGGAACCATGTGTCACGTATTCTATTTTTATACTTTTCTTTCTCTAACATGGTCCCAAAACTAAGGTACCACTATCAGTCTTTCTGTGACTAAATGCTGCTGACAGAAAATATTACAACAGTAGAACAAGACCTGAAGAATCACAGTTGACTCTCTAAATGACCTTATGGTATTTTATAACATATAGCTGTGTCATACCTTTGCTAACAAATATTACTAGTGACAGCAATAACCAAATTTGATTGATCCTAATTTGAGCTTCTTCAAGAAGGTGAGCATTCTGCGCATTACTGAATGGTGATAAGGCAACCTGACAGAAAACAGAAAACTTTTTTAAAAAATGGAATACATAAATCTGAAGTAACATTGGTTATTGCTACTCTGAGAAGGCAGCTAATGATCCCTTCCTTAACACTGATAATTTATTTGATCATTTTGGTAAAAGAGCTACATAATAAACATATCACAAACATGTCGAGTATACTCTTCTTTCTGTCTCACAAATCTGCTGTTTGAACTACTGATAGTTGCTTTATCAGGCAAAAAGCAGAAATGGACAAAATTTGCCTGAAATATCTGTGAGGTGTTACTTAAACTTTTCAGCTATATTCTTAAAGCAGTTATTTAGCCTATAAGTAAAATCATGTAAGTGAAATGATTGCATATAACATTTCCTCTGTTAAACCATTCTTTACTGTACCTTCTTTTTTTGTTATTCCTGCTCTGCTAAATTGTGCGTAGAGACAGGGGAGAGAGAGATCTGCCCTTATACTTTTTAAAGTGTCATGCACACAGATGACACTATAATAACTATGATTCAGGGACTTCCGGTTTGCAGGGCTTCGGCAGCAGGCAGGAATCCACAATCGTGCGTGGTTTCTGCCTGGGCTCGCCGCCGGAGCACCCCGAGCCAGCTGGCTTCGGGGCTAAGCCATCCCATAGAGGTCAGTGAAGACTGGGGAGAGACTCCAGCAGGGTCGAGGAAAGCCGCATCTTTCCTCCCCAGTTGGCTAAACTCCCTTTCCTGAAGGCGGTAGAGCGGTGGTCAGAAATGGCCGCCTCAAAGAAGCCCTCATCCGGAAA
>BHFT01070248.1:0-40686 GCA_004320025.1 Laticauda laticaudata
GTGTCTGTACAAAGAGATGTAACCTGGGATCAGGCTGCTTTCAGAAAAGAGGTTTTATGTTTTCATGTTCAGTGTTGTGCTTGTCTATGTTTGTTTCTAAAAATCAATAAATTTTTTTCAAAAAAAACCCACCTATGACTCATACTCCAAACGATTCTAACAAAGCACTATTTTAAATTAACACAACACACTTTACAAATACACTTACATTGATCCAGGGTTATCATATCATTTACTTTGTAAATAAAGTGCACACAGTGGACTCGGTGGTAACAATACAGAAGCTTATTCAATTTGACTGAACCATAGCTGGGGGGAAGCCTCTAGTGGCATTATTGAAGCAGCTCAGAAAAGCTGGCAGCTATTTCTGTCTAGACAGTAAATATGTGTCATTGATAAATCACAAAACTCTTTTCCTTAGTCTGCCATCTGGGAAACTGAGGACTTAGACCCTGAATGTAGTAAATTCTTTACAGTTACTAACACACAAACAAAACAAAACCATTAGTTGAGAATAAATCTGTAAACCATATCTGCTAAACTGGGGTTTGAAGAAAACTTCTAACATATCAGAATAATCATGACTTTATATAGCTTCCTGAGTCTCAAATAAAGTTTGACACTGAGCGTAAGTATTCTTGAAATGAGCAGGAGCTGCATAATCAGCACAAATCTCAATCACTTCCATGGGGTCTATGTAGAAATTTGTGGCTTTCATGTCCATATCTGAAAAAATTCAGAGGCACTTCTGGGAGATAATGAATATCCTCTGAATCAAAATCTCTTCTCCAACTGCCTTCCACCCGTAATGTAAAGGAAAATATGAAACAATTAGTTTCTGCCAAATGAAAAGTCTTAATACCACAGTTTATCTGCTAGGTCCAGATTGTATGCTTGAAGAAACAACCACAGATTCAAATTTTAAAATTAGGTTCAAGAACCAATCAATGAATTATCTTGAAATTAAAAGTTACTTAGGGAAACATTTTTATAGCAATATTCAGAAATAAGATTATTAGGAAGCTAACAGCCGCACCAACTAAACTATTTAAAATAAAAATTGTAGATGTTTTATATCCAACATTGCAATGTTTTCAAACACATGTGTGCTTTGCATCCAAACAGCAAGGTAAATAAAAATGTATGCATGTGATGATATGCCTCCAGGCAGAGATTGTTCATACATATATGACAATATTAGTCATCTTAATGCCAGTGTGCCCATAAGGAACTATTAATCTCGAGTAATAGAGATGTTTTGCATTCAATGACTGGCTTAACAGGTATTTGGGCAACCTTCCAGAATAAAATGCTCCTTGCAGCTGCTGTCTTACACCACTTTTCATGACTAGGGAATGTGGAACTGGGCTTCTTCAACATGCTAGAACATGGACTGAGAATTGGGCTCAAGTAATTTTTATTTTTTTCATGATTTGTAAGTTGAATGGGAGTTGGCAAAGCCCCTATGTACAGCCTAAAGAAGACATTTGCTTTAAAAAAACAACACATTTCCTTAACTGTAAATAATAACAAGTCTCCATAAATATTACTTTTCTTTTATTTAAGTCCTATCCCATCTGATTTTAGAACAAAATTTACATCAACTTAAGATCCCTAAGATCACATCCATATTTTCAGTTCCAGAGCGCTGAAAACTATAACCATACTCTGGTGTTGATTGCATCAGACTACAAACAGAAACTTTCTCTTAATTGTATGCAGCTCGTCTCTACTTAAACAGCTACTAACATAGGAACACAAGAAAGGGTCTGCTGGGTTAGACCACAGAGTTGCCTACTCCAGCATTCTTTTGCTCAGAGCCCAACCACATGTCTTCGGAAAACCCACAACTGAACATGAGCTAGAACATGAACACTAGCTTTCTGCTCAGCTTCTCCAGCAATTGGCAATGAGACTTTTCTCTTGACACTCAAGGCAAACCCATAATTTACTGCCCAATCCACTTTTCGTTTTCTCCAATTCATTGGTTCCTTTCACAATACCATATGTTAATATGTTTCAAAGCTGAATTGTGAGTAGTTATTTCTCACAATTTTTCCTTTTCTGATTTAAGCCTCCAGAAAAGGGAACCGAGTTATGCAAAAGAAAAGTACTTATTGATGTCAACAGGAACTGATCTTCTCTCCTAAACAATGAATGTTATGGTTCCATATTGATCCTCAGTATTATTTAGGCAATTTTTAGGTGGAAACGCTTCCACAGTGGATGAGCTAAGGTCTTCAGCATCACCTATCCAAAAAAGCTGAATGGAAGATATTTATCTTGATCGAGGATAAAACACAAGCATATATAAAAGTGATTTTTTGAACATAGCCCCAAAGATTCCACTATCAAGTCAATGCTTCTTTGATTCCACTATTGAAGATAGTGGGAGGTATATTGCCCTTTCTTTGTTTCATGCACAGGGAATACGTGAGAAAAACAATAACGAATTGACTTCTTGAAGAGATTAATCTTTTCTGAAAGTTTATGCTATAAAATATACAGGTGAAATTCAAAAAATTAGAATATCGTGCAAAAATGCATTTATTTCAGTAAAGTAACTTAAAAGGTGAACCTAATATATGAATGAGAGAGGCAATAGAACTCATTACATGCAAAGCAAGAATAATTAAAGCCATGATTTGTCATAATTGAGATGATTATGGCTTACAGCTCATGAAAACCCCAAATTCACAACAGAAAATAAGAATATTACAGAAAACCCAAATCAGAAAATTAAAGTATTACATGTAATCAATTAAAACAAGGATATATAACATAGAGAAAATATCGCCTCTGAAAGTAAAGCATGCAGTATGTACTAGCTTGTGGTTGGGCCCCTTTGCAGCAAACTACGCGCTGGAAGGCGTGGACGATGAAGAGTCAGCCTGTGGCACTGCTGAGAGGTGTAATGGAAGAACCAGGATGCATCATAGCAGCCTTCAGCTCTTCTGCATTGTTCGGTCTCATGTCTCTCATCTTTCTCTTGGTAATGCCCCATAGATTCTCCATGGGTTCAGGTCAGGCGAGTTTGCTGAGCCAATCAAGCACAGTAATCCACGGTCATTGAACCAGGTTTTGGTGCTTTTGGCTGATAGACAGCTGTGTTGACCTGGACTTTAATGAAGCCAGTGGACCAACACCAGCAGATGACATGGCTCCACAAATCAACACAGACGACTTGTGGGAATTTCACACTGGACTTCAAGCATCTTGCAGTGTGTGCCTCTCCATTCTTCTCCTCCAGACTCTGGGTCCTTATTTCCAAATAAGATGCAAAAGTTGCTTTCATCAGAAAAGAGACTTTGAACACTGAGCAAAGACCAGGGCTGGTTTCTCTTAGACCCAGGTAAGACGCTTTTCACATTGTTTGTTGTTTCAGGAGCAATCTTGACAAGAGGAATATGACATTTGAAGCCCATGTCCAGGATCCGTCTGTGTGTGGTGGCTCTTGATGCACTGACTCCAACCTCAGTCACTCCTTGTGAAAGTCCCCAACACTTTTGAACGGCCTTTTCCTGACAATCCTCTCCTGGCCTGCGGTCATCCCTGCTCTTGTGTATCTTTTTCTTCCACACTTTTCCTTCCAACATAACTTTCTATTAATGTGCTTGATACAGCACTTTGGGAACATCTAGCTTCTTTTTGCAATTACCTTTTGAGGCTTTCTCCTTATGGAGGGTGTCAAGGATGGTTTTCTAACACAACTGGTCAGGTCAGCAGTCTTTCCATGATTGTGCTTCCTACTGAGCAGACTGAGAGACCATTTAAAGGCTCAGGAACCCTTTGTAGGTGTTATGGCTTATTAGCTGAAGAGTAGGATGCTTTGAGCCGAGAATATTGAAACCTTTTCACATATTCTAATTTTCCTGAGATTGTGGATTTGGGTTTTATGAACTGTAAGCCATAATCATCTCAATTATGTCACATCACAGCTTGAACTATCTTGCTTTGCATGTAATGAGTCGTCTATCTCATATATTTGGTTCACCTTTTAAGTTGCATTACTGAAATAAATGAACTTTTGCACGATATTCTAATTTTTCAAGTTTCACCTGTAGATTGATTTTAACAGATATAAGAAGACTCTTTCTTTAGCAACTCTTCCTAGAAGTAGCAATTCTTCTGCAGGTTGCATCCCATTGGGGTGCAGAAACTTTTGAGATAATTATATAATCATCAATTAGCAATTCACATATAGGTGCTGTGTCCCTGGGTCACAGGAGGATAAAACCAGATCAGTTTTAAACTCCTAATAATGTCAGTCCCATCAATTGTAGGGAAATGTGAACTGGACAAGAGTGACCACAAAAATCAACAGCCAACCTAATGGGTTTTTTTTTCCTTGTAAGAGGAGATGTGAAAATTAGAAGGACTGAGCAGGTGTCAGGTGTCTCTTTTTAGATCCTCTACTTCTCATATAGTAGCAAGCTGCACCCAGTTTCTTTTATCGTCCTCAAATGCTTAATGATCTAATTTGACTGTTTGAGAGAACTGAAAGGTTTATCCAAATCTCCATGCAAAATCAAGCTTACAAGATATGAGGTTTTTTTATATAAACTCTAGTTCATAGCCACTGTACATCATCAGGCAAGATTTTGTAAAAATGGTGAAGATAAAGGAGGTGTATTTTGAAATAATCAAGAGTCTGCATAGGGGAGAAGGCAAGACGCAGTCCTGATGTGATGAAAATTAGACGAGGGTGGTTGAACATAAAACAGTACATTGATTATTATTAAGAAAATGTTTTATAACTACATTAACACATTCAAAGGCCTTCCTGTGAAAAGGAAGCTTAGCTTATTTTAAAAGAGACAGTCCTTTGAGTAGATAACATTAGAAGCTATATTTAAAAGCTTCATTTCTGTTAATATTTGGATAAAAGTAAGTACTGGGAAACACCACATCATAACCATAATATTATTTAATGAAGATAATGTTCCAATTCTTGAAAATGAGTGGAGAAGGAAACATCAGATGAACCATATTGCAATTAGAAGGGCAAAATGCTGAAGTTACTGGAACTGGATAACACACTTCTTTAAAAATGTAATTTAGGGATTCAAGTTAGAATTTTTTGTGTAAGTTATATATTTAGAGAATCTCATTTGATATAAATTAGCCTTTATATTTCTGAATAAAATGGTTATTTCTACGTAAAAGTTGGGGAATAAAAATCAATACCATCTTAATTATCCCACGGGTTGAAAACTAAGTAATTGTTTTATGGTGGGGCTATTGTATAGTCATAACACAATAATGAAATCTGTTCAATTTTTCCTAAAAATAGATATCATAACATCCTAGATAGGAAAGAATATAGGGAATCAAGTCACAGAATCATCAGTCAATCTTTTGGTTATATTAGAATTACTAAGAAGACATCCTTGGAGACTTGTAGAAAAAAACAAAAATATGATGCAGTAAAATCTTTATAGAAACATTTTTGAATCACTGTGTTATGCAGTTTTGGAGTCTTCTGCTACTATTGTACATTAAAAGTTATGTAGGTTTTAAACAGGTCATTTTCTTGATTTTATTATGTTTTCAAATCATGACTGTGTACCTATGCTAGAAGTGAGGCAAGTGAAAAAAAAAAGAAATAAAATATCTAGATGAACTAATCTAAACCCAACACAGTTTCCACTGAACATCTGGTGTTGCAGGATTAAAGTCATTGACTTTTTGTAACAGATTTATTTATTGAACTACAAGTTTATACACAGAAAAAGCATACCTCAATGTTACTACTTTCCTTTCCTTACCAATTTCTAAAAACATCTAGCATCCAAAAATATTATTCAGGCCAAAACACCTCATTTCTCTTTCCTGTGTCTACATGAGCTCAGAACCCTTGTTTATATTATTCCCAACTAATTGGGAATAAAAGAAACAGCCATTCCATTCATTCTAATACCTGACCTCTTAAGCAGTTTTCATATTCTATAGCAGAATTACAAAGTTTGAAGTGATGTCACAAGATTATTTAGATAATCCCCAAAGAGAATAATATAAACGTTCCAACCAGGAGTATAGACACTGATTATTCAAAATTGAGTGTTGCCATTATCCTAAGCAAATCTGTCTTCCCAGATATCTTTGCCATAAATTAGGAGTACACTGCTCAGAATTTCCAATTAGCTTGACCAGGAAACCAGAAAGGCTGAACTGAACCACAGTAAGATAAAGGACTATACATTCTAAATATATTACAATTTTTTGGAAGAAACACGAAATGAAAAATAGCATTTAAGGTTAATAATGGCATTGATGTGCTTGCTAATTGTATTCTGCAGACTACAATTGCCACATGGGAGACATATGCTTGCAAATAAATATTGGATTCATTGCAGTGGTGTATGGAAAACACAGCTTCCCAATGTTGATAAGTAGATGGCTATGGGTGGCATCTTTCCCGTACTATCTGAATATTTGCTGTGTCATGATCTGCCATCTGTAGTATGAAATTCAGTCTGAAGGATATATAGATTTTAAAAAGTGATAGCAGTTTTATAAAGTTGTTCCAAACAAAAGATAATGCAGTAAAGTCCAGAAGATTGTTGTAGGAAAGCCTTTAAAACAAAGTTTCAAAATTATGATTCAGCTTTAGAACATTTTGCCAGGAAAAACCAAATGAAATTGATAGTTTATTGTCAGGGTCAATCCTTTTTGCAATTCTTTTTAACAAACCAGTCAAGCAACATGAAGAAGAAAAACAACACAATGGCTGAAAAACTGGAATGATTTCCACAGCAACCATATTAGCCACAGATCCTAATCACCAAAATTTGTGTTGCAAACTTAGCTGGAACCAAACCAACAAAAACTGCTTCCCACTTTGTATTTTAAGTCAGCTTTATCAGATGGCTTCAGATAGCCATATTTTTTTTGCAAGTTATTCATTCTACTGCAAATTTATGTTTTGCAGAGCTCACAATTTTCAAATAAAAAGGAAGGCCAGAAGAAAAGAAAAAAGGCTATGCTTATGACTTGAGCTAAATAAAATATTTGTTATACTATTTATTTATTAATACGTTTGCTATCATGGTGCAGCAGTTGTCACACTTCATCCTAATTTTTATATGCATTGGTTCCATGTAATTGTATCATTAAAAAAAACAATAAAATGTAGATGTTATTATATATTTCAGCTTCTTTGCATATTATCTAATGAAAAGAGACATATTAGTCCATAGTAGTAAAAAAACAGAAATCTGATGGTCCTTTTCCAACCTAACAACATTTTATAGACATACGTTTTTGAGAGCTATGGCTCATTTTATCAGATGCTGATTTTTTTGCATATTTCCTAGAACAGGGGTGTCAAACTCACGTCATCATGGCAGTGTCACGTGACATATCGTCTTTTCCCCCCTTTGCTAAACCGGGCATGGGTGTGGCCAGTATGTGATTCATCTGGTCCATGGGTTGGGAGTTTGACAGCCCTGTCCTAGAAGTTTTAACTAAAGAGCAAAATAAATGTATATTTCATATTTCCAAGCTACTTTTGCTTGTGGTGTTTCTTTCTTGAAAGTAAGAGTAAATTGTTGCAAAGTATATTAAACATCTGTGCATATTCGGTGAGGTCCTGCAGAAGGTAATAAGAGTTACTGACTTCAGTGACAACTCTTCATCCCAATATTGCCTGAATCAAGGATCAGTAACCTGGAGCCCCTCTCCTATTTAGGACTGCACTCCTATAAAGCCAGTTAGCAATGGTCAGGGATTTGGGAGTTATAGTTCATAACAGAAAGCCTGTTTGCTGAAGTAGTGAGGTACCAGAAGTAGTGAGGTGCCAGGAGATTGTGAATTCTAGTCCCATCTTAAGCATGAAGCCAGTTGTGTAATTATGGGCCAGTCACTGGTCTGTCAGCTACAGGAAGGAAGTTATGGAAAAATACTTCATCTAAAGAACTGCAGAGACCAGTCCATGCAGTTTCCAGGAGTCAACAGAGGCTCAAAGGCACCTCACCCTACTCCAAAAAAGGCCTCCATAACTAGTAGGAGATATCAGGTTGTTATACCTGTAATCTAGGCTGAGTGATGTAGTGGGTTTATCTCTGTTCTTTCTGCTTACTCCAGATTGTCCTGGGATAATACTACTCTACCACATGCCACTGCAGCGACTACAGTGAAGACTCAATTTAATTGTGGCAAACTCCATGTGGAAATGATTGTAATTTGTAAAGCCAGAGTAATATTTAAAAGAATCTCAGATTGTGGCCCAGCCCATGAACAAAACTTCTGTCTGCAGTTTCTCTTTCTAGCAGAATTAGTCATGTAATATTGGCCAAACATGTGACATGGGAATCAAAATCATGTCCAGCAATGTATTTCCATCTACAAAAAAAATTTAACAGTAGAACTTGCAATCCCTCTTTCTCACTCGTTTCCTCTCCTAGACTGTCAAAATCTGTGCAAATGAAAGACTTTCTAAAATAGATTTAGGGAATGAAAGAAAGTGTGGGCAAGAAGGGGGAACAGAAGAAATGTTTCCACTGCATTTCACCAGTACAACACTGGGTATCAGTTGAAATATGGAAGAGAAACAAGTCATATATGGTTTTAAAGTAGACCAAATTTGAATAGCTGTGACAGAGATTTTTTGGGGGGGTGGGTGGGGTGGAGGAAACCATGCTAAGTACTATCATAGCATTGGCTTTAAAAAGATACAAGCCTGTCATTAACAAATCCCCTTACAAAAATCACAGTAAGGAGAAATAAACCCTGCTAGTATTTTTATCAGCCTAGTTTCTAATTATCTAGAACTCTGGCAAATGTTCAAGGTATATATCAAAATAAACATCCTGCAAAACTGTTTGCTAATAAGATTAGAAATATTTCTACCTATAATATCCTGCTGTTGTTATGAACATTAAGAAAGCATTTATTGTAGAGCATTTATGATTATTATGATGGCTAAATAATATTTTTTAAATTTTAGTTAATCTGTGCCATAGATCCTCCAAAAATTCCTACCAGTTGAAGAATCTGACATAACCACATAGTAAAAATATCGGTAATCATATAAATTTTATTAATAAATATAAGTATTTCTTCCTTATCTTATTGGGGCAGTCTTAGCATCCCAGGATAAACAAACTGGATAGATCAGTTCTACATAAAAATAACATTTGGTTAGAGTAGTCTTGATGATATTCCTTGTAGAGAAAGTCCAACTTAATTAGAGAATTCTAGCTTGGGGAAGTCTCCATTAGATAAAGTTTTAGAACAATAATGTCTAAAAATCTATAAAATATGTGAAGGCCTCTAGTAGTTTCCCCATGTGTCAATTAGTGCAGAAAATACTGTATGATCACTTATTTTTTTTCTTTAAATGAAAAACTCTTGCTTGCTTATTTCTTAAGCTAGTGAAGAATGCCCTGTGGGTTTCACTGCACTGTCAATATGCAGGAAGTTTGATTTATATTTATTTGTACAGTAGATGTTATAATGGTTTATCTCTTTTCTTACCAGCAAGATCTCAATCTCTGTTTCAAGAAAAGAGAAATGATGAACCAATATCCTAAATAAAAGTTCAACTTTTCATGTTCTATTCTCTATTTCATGTTCTATTCTCACTTTAAAGATGTAGAGAACAATGAACTAAAATGGAAAAATGCATTGTTATTACTGATGGTATATCGATATAGTTATGGATTTTAAAACTTAGTCTCATAACTAATGTGAAATATAAATTATAAATCATGACAGTAAATGGTCTGGCATGGACTTAAAGTATTGTATAGACAGAATTATTTTTAATGTTCTACCTAGGACTAAAGAAAATTAATTTTGCTTCATTTTTTATTTAAGTACCATTTATTTGGTAACAAGTATATCAGAAATGCCCAGAATAAGTAAGCTGATTCACAACTGCTCCAAGGCTGCACTCCTAATTAAGTTTCTTGAAATGTAAATGCAACAGATGTTGAAGGGAGATACTTTTAAATAGTTCATTAGATGACATAAAAATTGTAAATTTCACTGGACTCAGCCCAATTAATGGTTTCTGAAACATTTACTACACTGTAATGCTGAAAAATAATTAGCAATATTAAGGAAAAATATTATTGTAACTTCTCATATTGATGCGCACAATGATTAGAATGCAATATTGCAGGCTAACTCTGCCCCCTGCCAGGAGTTTGATCTGACTGACTCTCAAGATTAACTCAATCTTCCATCCTTCAAAGATCACTAAAATGATGATTCAAAATGGCTGGGGACAATATGCTGACATTGTAAATTGCTCAAAGAGTGCTGTAAAGCACAATGGAGCAGTATATAAGTCTAACTGATATTACTATCAATATGGTAGTCAGTTGGGCCTACTGGTTAAAGTTCCAGGCTAGAAACTGGGAGACCATGAGTTCTCATCCTACCTTAGGCATAAGAGAGGTCTGTTGTGGGGAAAGTACAAGTAAGAAGGAACATTGTGTGTGTTCACCAGATTGGATTATTTATAAAAATAATAAAAACAAGATATAAATAAACAAATTTACATGGTATCTTAAAAATAAATAATAGAAGAACTTTTACTTTTTACAGCAAAGTAAAAAAATCAAAATGTTCATGTTAAATTTGCTCAAAGATAATTAGAATGGGAAGTCATATTTTTTTTATTTTTGATGATGTGCGCAAGTATGACAATTTATATAATCTCTGAAAATCTATTTTCTCTAATGTTCAAGAGAATATATAATGCTTCTTCCAAGAAATGTTCCTGCAAGAAGTTTTGAAGCTTAACACTTTTTATTACTGAAGTTCAAATTCATGGCCATTACAACTAACTAATGATGTTGAGAATTACTCAGACATAAGTAACCTGGAATTATGCATACACCCGCCACAAATCTTGCAGGACTAATTATATGAGTAACAAGGACGGAATATTTAGAAAGTGAAGATCTCTGAGATCAGAGCTAACAATAATCATGTCGAGTCAAGGTATTTTTAAAAATTAAAGCAACAGCAAAGGGTTTATTGGCTGTGGATTTCTTCTATATTGCTCTAGCCCTGCAAAATCTATCAGCGGTTACCTGAATTCTTCCTTTTTCCCCAGTTGCAAATAAGAATCAGCACAATTCAAGAAACATGTGGATATCGCTCAACATGCACAGCCATGCATGTTTAAGGATGAAGAGATATCCCACAGAGATGATGAATAGATGGCTACAAGGTCAAACTAGGACAAGTACAACAAATGGCTATTTTGTGGCCCCTTAAGGCCATTGGCTTTCCAGGGTGTGCAGATATTATGACTTGTGCTCATAACTAAAGCCCATAAATTTTCATTTCACAAAGGAGGAAAAAAAATTCCCCAGTGCTTCACACTTTTAGGAGTGAGGTTATACATAAGATATCACAGGATAGTAAAAAATTCCTTTTTTCTTTCTTTCCTATCACACCCTTTCCTGTCTTTTGCATTTCAGACATGCAATTATCAAGGGAAATATTCACAAAACTGTGTGGAATCTGTCTTGCTGCTCCTCTTCCTTTCACTGATCAGATCTGGCAACAGCTAAAAGTGCAGTGAGTGCATCCCTGTTGGCTGATGAATTTGGTGGCTGCTGTATCCTTGGAGTCCCTGATATTTAAATCAAATAAAAAAAGCAAAAAATGAAAACAATGAGGAAATTAAAAACCAGGTATATTTCCTTTGTAATATGACTATTCCATTCCGAAAAGTGTAAGTAAATAGTGCAGTAAAGTACCTCATTCCAATACTGCACAAAGAAAAAGAGTTTTGGAATCTGGCTTAAGAAGAGAAAATGTGAACATTTTTACTGTTACCCATCAAAAGGCAGCTGGGTCACTGGGCCAACTAGTGTCTTTCAGCCCTAGGAAGAAGACAATGTCAAACCACTTCTAAAAAAGAAAACTGCAGGGGCTAAGTATAGGCATTCACCAGGAGTCAAAAACCAATTTGAAGACACAAATACAGTAAAATATAATAAAATAAACTTACATAATCTGAAGTTTCAATCTTTAAAATACTACTTTAATTATGTAAATAGTGATAATGATACTTTATTAGTCGATAATTCTACTTGTGGGGCTTACTAATCAATGTGCTATTGACTTTCCAGAGAACTATTTAAGATCCACAGTTTTCATCCATATATATTTTTGTTAATAATTTAGTAATTGTAGCATAATGGAAAAATAACAAATTATCATCTGTAAAATTTGACATTTATCATTTTCATAGGAAGAATACTCGGATGGGCTTCTCTGGAATGCAAAAAGTGCCATTCAAATAGGTGATACAGCGACAGTAAATATTTTTGGGGAAGTGAACATTGGGACTCTCTTCTGCCTATCAGCCCAGGCATTGAGTAGGCTAGATGTCTTTTTGAACAGAAAATCAGAGGCAGGGATAAGTACATCTCCTAACCTTGTTGTTATTGTTGTCACCGACAACCATATTTGCAGCCTATCTCACACAACTACATGTCCTACACAGAAGGGGGCTGACATAGTAATGCTCTTTTTTCACTTGTTCTGATACAGGAAGATCCCATATTCAGAACCTCCAAACCAATGTTTCCAAACCTTGACAACTTTAAGAGGTGTGGGGTTCAATCTTTAGAATTCCCCAGCCAGTATGCAAGCCAGGGAATTCTGGGTATTAAAAGCTGACACATCTTAATAGCAATAGCACTTAGACTTATATACCGCTTTATGGTGCTTTACAGCCCTCTCAAAGCGTTTTACAGAGTCAGCATATTGTCCCCAACAATCTGGGTCCTCATTTTACCCACCTCGGAAGGATGGAAGGCTGAGTCAACCTTGAGCCTGGTGGGATTCGATCTGCCCAATTGCAGTAGGAGTAGCTTGCAGTACTGTACTCTAACCATTGCGTCACTGAGGCTCCAACCTTACTTAAGCTTGGTAAGGTTGAGAAACAATGTTCCAAGATATTGCTACTATGGACAAACTGAGTCTCTTGACTGTGTCTTTCTTTGTGGCTATTTCAACCTGTTCTGGTCTCTCCATTCCTTCACAAGGTTGCAGGTGATACAGGTAAACTTTGTTTTCTTACAGTACTTTGCAACTGTCATTCCCTTTCAATATATAAAGTTGCTCTATTTTCTGCAACCATGTGTGAAGCTTGCAGGAAAACTGATTACCAGTAAAAGCAATTTGATCAAAGATCACACCCATGTATCTGTCTCACTGATGATTATCTCTATTTATAACTTTGCCATCATGGCTTTTATTCATGAAATTTCCGAGAGTGGCATATTAAGGTAAAAAAAAACATACTGATGAAATCCAATGAAAAAGGCTAGAAGCACTAAGCAGAACGAAGCCAGCATGTGAAATAATGGATCTAATCTATACACTCCTGCATATATCCTCCTGTATATATCCCTATTCGCATTTGTGTGCCTGCATGCACACTTCCATTTCCATCAGTCACTCCCATCTTCTCCTACCAGCCCCACCCTACCTAGTAATATTATCAGTTCTTGCACTATAATAAATAGTTCTGAAACATGTCCAAACCTTCCACCCACAACTTTGGCTCTCACAAAGACATATTCTCAATCTTCTAGAGTTGCCAGCTTTTGTTTTTGACAATCCTGCTGGTATACCTTTAAGAGTAGCACCTCATCCAAAAAATAAAGCAGGTGAAGCTTTTCCTGTTGGTCAAGGTACATACTGTAGCAGAAGTAAGTTTCTCTTGCAACATTTCTGTATGTTTGGCTATAGTTAAATTTAAAATAGGCACAGCAAACATTCTCCCAATTCCTATCCATTTCTAACTATATTCTGTCGATTCCATGTTTTCCCCAGACATCCATACTGTAACCCCAGCAACTTGCCTCATAAGGAAAATAAATCCTGATTAAAATGTAAACAAAAATCAAGGAAAAGATGAGCCACTTTTGTAAAAATACCACAACCTTTATTTTGGTGATAAAATATCTTAACAGGGAGGGAAATGGAAAAAGAATTGTTGTAAAGGTGAATTATAAAGGTGTGTTTTTTCAAGCTTGGATAAAAATTACACACATCAAATATGTGGTTGGTTTGTTCATTCTAGCTTATTCTTCCTGTGGCTTTGCTGGAGTCCACCAGCCTTTTCAGCTCATATCTGTAACAACCCGTAACTATTCCACTGTGTTAGGGTTGATTCAGAGCTGCTTTCTTTCCCTCACCACTTTACCTCCTCCAATACCTGAAGTCAGCTGCCCAACATGGGGTAGAGATGTATAATTGGGTACCATCAGCAAACTTACCAATGATACTAAACCCCATGCCACTGGATAACCTCTCCCAGTGGCTTATGTTAAATATGAGGGGAGAGAAACCAGAGCTCTGAGGCACACCCCATAGCAGAGGTGATGATTCTAACTTTGATCAAGATTATACTCAAATCTCTTGTGTCTACACAGATATCTTAATGACAATCCTCAGCTCTAACAGCATTGTGAGGATCTCCTGAAAAAAATGTTTAGGGAAGGACAGAAAGCTACCTTAAAGTGATGTGGTTGTGTAACAAGCCTAAAAGGATAGTTTATGTGAGGTATTAAAACTTCTCACCCCAAAAGGTACATAGCCATACTCTTTTGTATTAAATTTATGACAGCAATAATAGTCATAAAACATCTGCCAAGGTATCCGCCTTTCCAGGTTTGATTATCTGTCTGTTACTTGATGGTGAGCTTTAACTAACCAAATGCAAGAAGTGTGAAATCCATTCAGCTTGAATTTATTCTTAAGAAGTACCATCTGTCTGAAAAAGAGTTATTAAAGATATGCTCCTTGTCTGGGCTGCAATACAATTCTGTGGCTGGATGTTATTAATTGCAACCTAACAGATGCTTTCCAATTTCTTTAAATTCTTAGTGTATTTAAAAGACTTAAATTTCCCCCGGCTGGAAAGATAACATTTTCTTTCAACTACAAGTTATGAGAAATGTATGATGAAAACCCATCATTTTGGGATAAAATTGGAACAATGGGTTCCTTTTATTAAGTCTTTTTTTAAGGTATCGTGTTTGAGAGTGTGGTATGTATGTAATTTTATGCTATGAAATTATTGTATATTATGCATACTCTACTCACCTGTGATTATATTTCTTAAACCAGCTGCATTTTCAACTAAGCAAAGTAATTCATTATGAGCAGATATACAGAACTTCTTGATTATCATTGGCTTGCACACAGGACCATCCTCAACCATATTCTTTGAAGGATGGACTATGTTTTGTAATGAAAGGGTTTTTCAACAGATCTTTTCCCCAATGGCACCTTCATTAAGTTCCAGACTGTTTCTTCCTCCTTCAAAGAAGTCTCAAAATACATTGCCTTTTTTCCATCTGCTATTGTGTCAAATCCTTTTCACTAATTTACTACACTGTTTAACCAGCAAGATTTTTCAACTTCGTGTTCTAAAAAGAAAAATCAAAACATGGGCCAACTTCTGTTTTGGTTTTGGTTTTTACTAACATCTTCCTAACAGGTATCAAGCTCAATTGCGACACGTGACGTATTGTGATGGCTTTTGCCTTTGCAGAGTTGGCCTGCGTGGCCTGCACATGACACATCTGGCCTGTGGGCCGGCAGTTTGACATGGCTGGTTCAGGAATTCTGGGAGTTACAGGTCATAAAGTTGCCACCATTGCCCATTCCTGACCTAAAAAAGGCAAAAATTTAACAAAATGTAGCTGAACTGAGCCTCGTTAAGCATTGAGTAGCTTGCTATTAGGATTACATTTTCACAAGCAGAGAAAAACACTATATCCCAAATCCCAAAACTATGGACCACAATCAATGGGACAGTGACAAATTTCTTTAGAAGATGCTTAAAGAAAAACACCTTAAGAATACCTTAAAGAAAAAGATCACGTTGCTTCTGGGGCAAAAGAAATTTGATCTTGGAGAATGCCACTCAAATTCCCTTATATACTGAAAGAGCTCACTGAATTCATTGAGTTATGCTGACTATGTACACAAAAATGAGGAGTTATATACTAATCACTTTTCCTTCTGCCTTGTGCTTGGCAACATGTGAACACAGATGAATTGTTGCCAAGTTTATTTAAGCAAATGATAAAATTTGATTCTTTCACAGACCACTTTAGAGATCTGAAAAAGACATATATTATGATTGATAGGCTGGCATATGCGCAATCCAGTGACCCACTCATATATTCTCAATTCATCAAGAGTTAATTCCCTTCTTGTCTAATGCCTTTTAATATTAAATAACTCAGCCTACAAAACACATTGTAAGAGAAATTCCTTATATACCCACAAATAAGATTATCCTGTCCAAATATTTGACAAATATGTATGATACTGGGAAATAATTAATGGCAAACATTGACAAATCTTCATATATTTTAATATTTTACAGGCTATATAGCTAGTTTTCTCAGTTGCTACTTTATGATATTCATTAAAATGAAAGCCCCTATAAAAAGAAACAGAGAATGTATTTTAATAGTTTACTGACTTATCAGAATTGGTATATATTTGTATATGAATTTTAGTCACTTTCCAAAGTTTCTTTTGTGGTTTTGGAGGGAGGAGATAAAGTGGGTTCCATCTAAAAATTAACTCATGTCCTTTCAATTCCATCTGCATTACTTCTGAATACAAACTGAGCTCTCCTTTTCAAAGATGATTATATGGGTGAGGAAGACCACTTTTTTAGCTTATCCTGTTGGGCACTGACAAAAGTACACACAATTCACTTGCTGCCAATCTCTGTGGCAGTATAGCTGGCTGAGAAATTCTGGGAGTTGAAGTTCACAAGTCTTAAAGTTGTCAAGTTTGGAGATCCCCTGGTCAAGACCTAGGGATTTTTGGCATGAGAACAACACTCTTGTTGGTCCACAAATATGGAGATTTCAGTAGCTTTACTACCCATAATACTTGCTCTCCCTTTCTTTCCATATACATGAGATGTTGTGGACATGCCATTCAATGTGTTATATTAAGAATAAGAGCCTACAAATTGAGAAACAAATTTCTTTAGGCACTGAAGAACTGAGAGATTTTTTTGGCTCTAACCCTTGATTACCTTTCCTTCCTCTTCTGTTTCCTGTGTACAAAGCCTCAGTGCTCTTGTGCTGACAAAACCTCATAGTACATGAACATGAAAATATTTTCTACATTCATATCAACAGAGAAATGAAATGAGTCGCCTCAGGCTGCACAGGATGTTAGTGGGAGGGCAGGATTTGAAACCCCAAATCTTAAATTCCCAGAACAGAAGGATCTTTTTCCTCTTTTTAAATAACACAGAAGAAAGAACTAAATATCTGAAAAGGATTATGTTTAGTAACACTACATTATAGGACAAGGCATAAAGTACTTTGCCAAGCATTACCTCACTAGGCCAATTAACCACCACCTTTGATTAGCCACTCTTCTCAAACATTTTTAGCACTTTCTAGGTGTGTCAGCTCATCTCACTCTTCAAGCATTTAGAAATCCCTATGATAATTGGAGGCTGCTATGGCAGCCACTCAAACAAGTGTAGAGCAAACATGTAGGAGTATGAAACTACAAAAAATGTGTAGGTGACTTCTTGTACTTTCACTCTGAAGAACATTGTATCAAAGGTGCCTCCATGTAAACAGGTGATAGTCATCACAGTGCTGCTGAAGTACAATGATTCTCAGTAGCAGTTGAATGAAGAACAAAGTGAGAATTAGTGCACTAAGTAAATATAATGATACCGTGAACCATCTGATATGGCAGCAACAATAATGGACATCCCTAGTATTTTACCTAGAAGGGTGATATTTTGACAAGTATGCTCAGCCAGAACATGTTCAGAATTTTATTACTATACATTGAAAAGAAGCGATGAAGGAAAATAATTTCTAGGTCGAACACTATTGAACCAATACAGAAATTAACTCTGGGAAACCAATGGGGACTGTTGTAATAGGGGACAAGACAAAAGAGGGTATTAACAGATGTAATATTTAGTGCCTCCCAGTCCTATGTTAAGGTACACTTCTGATATTTTTATACTCACTCATAAAATGAATGTAGAAAATGGTCATAGACTTACTCTGAGGGTTTTACCCATGATGATACAGCCCTGATCTATTTTCATGGTTTTTAGATTGTTTTTTTCTTATAACCCGGTTTTGCAAGCTTGATCACCACTGCTGTGACTGAAATTTTTTTGTCCAATTTGTTTCTTTCAAACTCTACAGACTACTTTGATAATATTTCAGAAGGAAAAACACTGCATTTGTTGTGTTCTGCTAAGATCTTTCAGCCCCGGTCTTGGTACCACCTCTTCTGGAATATTTTGCTCTTTGACAATTTATAGATTTCCTTTTTTTTTTCTTCAGAAAATGTCCCTAGTGGCATGCATTACAAGGTCTGTGTGTTTGTATTTCTTGAGGGGCTTAATTTTATATATAAGTTGTGCCAACTGGATTACCCCTGGCCTGGCATATCTCTAGAGGTGTGAATGTTCAGATACTACAGGTAGTCCTTGACTGACAATTGTTTATTTAGTGATCGATCAAAGTTACAATGACGCTGAAAAATATGCCTTATAACAGTTTCCCACAGTTATGACCTTTGCAGCATCCCCATGATCATGTCATCAAAATTCAGATGCTGACATGTGTTTATGAGAAATGCAGTGTCCCAAAATCACGTGATCACTTTTTGGGACCTTGACAAACAAAGTCAATGGAGAAGCTAGATTCTACTTAACAATGGGTTACTAACTTACTAACTGCAGTGATTCACTTAACTGGGGCAAAACTCACTTAACAAATGTCTCACTTAACAATATAAATTTTGGGCTCAGTTGTGGTCGTAAGTTGAGGACTACCTGTATTCATTAGTAGAGGACAGGCCTGCCATATAGGCAGATAGTACAAGGGGCAGGTGGGGAGGGGCACCCTTCAAAATCCTGTTTTATTTCACACAGAACAAGCACATCATCTGTTGCTCGGAATGAAAAACAGGAGGAAGTTCTGCATCATTCCACTGATCAGGAATTTACTTTCCTTTTTTCCTTTCAACATTTCCCTTTTTTCTTTTCTACAATTCTATCTAAATACAACATGCATCACATTTTATTTTATTTCCATACACGGTAGAAAGAGATTGTGGAGAGGGGGGTGGTTCCTGGATACATTCAACTCAATTAAATGTTGGCACTGCATTTTGTTTTTTTCCAATCACTGAGTGGAAATTTTAAATGTCAAATTGGCTATTGTGAATTCACGCCACCCATCTATAGTATATTTCCTCACACTAGGCAGCTAGCAACATCTATCCTAAGGAACAAGTGCAATGTATAAATTTCACTTTAAATATCATGTGTAAAATAAAGAAGCAATAGCATGAGACAGGAAGAGAAGCAGTTCTAAGAATGAACCATGCTAAGAGTACTACATGCTAAAGTACTTTTAGTACATAGTAAAATTAGTAAAATCAAACTGACTGGCTCAATTTTTGCGAGATGTTTCCCTTGAATTTAGAATTTTCAATTGCTTTCAGATGATGAAGCTTTCAAACTCACACAAACAATAGCAATGTTCAAAAACCAAAGGAAGCAAAAATAATAAATTATATTTATACCAAAGTATAATGAAATCAATATCCAATGGATATTTATGAGGAGAAAATTCTGTCACGAGGATATCACCATAGAAATTGGGATGGATGCAATTTTTTATGTTCAATTCTGTTTTTTATGATCTGCTACAACTCCTACCTTTATACCTTACAAGGAGCCAAAATGCATTTATATAGAGAAATGAGTACTTTTCAAAAGTGTGTGTTCAATATTATGCTTTGCAATTCAAATCATGGATACAGAAATCTGTATACAGAAAATATTGTAATTAAACATGCACGTACTTCAATAGGTACAATATTTATCAAAAGAGTATCACTTGCAAATAGCACATATGCAAAAGAATGTATCCAAATGCGTACAATGGAGAAGCAGGAAGACTGCTTGTGTGTGAGCCAGGCAGAAATGAATCTACAGTTAAGAATATGAGGGAATCTAATATACAGAACTCTGCCTCTATTTATTTGTTTATTTGTTTATATTTACATGTATCTCACCTTTATTGTTTTTTTTTAATGAGGCTGTGAATATACCTAATATTCTTTCATCCCCCTTCCTTTTCCCCATAATAGCAACCCTGTAAGGCAAGTTGGGTTGAAGAAGCCTGACTGGCCCAAAGTCACTCAGCTGGTCTTTCATGTCTAAGATAGAACTAGAACGCACACTCTCCTGATTTCTAGCCTGACATTTTACTTTATAGTTCATCTTGGGTTATTCGCTATGACAATAAACAAACATATGAAGCCGTGGATGAATAAAATTAACATTGATAGGTCAATGCAATTATGTTTGCCTTTGGGGGCCATTAAATTTTGGATTAAAGCCAGCAAATAGGTTGATCTGAAATAATAGCTCATTACAGTGGAACTTTTATACCAGATATATAACCCCTAATAATCAGTTAGGGATACATATCTGGCTTTGGATTTCTTAATAATCCGATATGCAAGCATCACAGTGTTTTTGCTGGGAATGTTTCTGTATATCATCATAATGAAAAGGGTACTACTTAATTAACTAGTTTAGTTGCATTGAATTATAAGGTGTGATGAGTCCCTTGGCTACTTACCCCAAGCCTCAGATGAAAACTCACCTCCTCCATAACAATACCGTTCATTCACTTTAAATAGCAGGCTAGTTCAACATACAACAAGGAAACATCAGATTCTGCACTGAACTGGCACCATCGAGGTTGGTCATATATAGTTAGGCTTTTCATATAATACCTATGCTGAAGAATTCCAGGAGCCATAAAGTAAGAAATACCCATCAAGCACATTCAGGCCTCTGCAGCTTGGTCAAATAAATAAGCCTTTTTCCATCAACCAAAACAGAGTACATACTTACATTCAATATAAGGTCATTTTACTTGCCTTATTAAGGATGTTGGCTTTAAAAGAAATACACATGCTGCCAAGAATAATGCTATTACCTGCACCACTGGATGTCCCCCAGCAGACGCCTTGACAGCTCCTCGACTGCCTTCCGTCTCATAATGGGCTCGGTGATGGGACTTCGGCTGCACTTCAATCCGAAGTTCATAAGGTCCTGAGTGAGATGGCAACTGCCAATCCAAGGCAGGCAGAGATGGGCTAAAATAGACAACAGTAGGAATTAAATATTAACAACCGTTCTGCTATCATAAACCACAAGAATCTGGCACTATTACTTTAGAGGCCACTTTTAGCAGATCATCCGTCACCATCTTACATTTAAAATTTCATCAATGGAGATAATGGTATGACATAAGTAATTTAAAAGGTAATGGTTATTTTATGAAGATTTATGTATGACACGGATTGGATAGGCCAAATGCTATCAGATGCTTAAACAAAATGGAAAACATTTTAAGCTTAGCTTAAAAAGAATTAAAAATGCAATACATCAACCCATTAATCATAATAGATAAAGGTGGATTGTAAGATGTGGAAAAATACACACACCCCCATACACAATTCAATTTTGTGCAAAAATAGCCTTTTGGGAATATCAGTACTTCAATTCCTTCAATTTGTATTCAATAAGCTTCACCTTTTGAATAAACTTGTCAGCAATAAAAATTCTTCTAGTAACAATTTTTGAAAATTCCAATCAGCCCCACAAACTGACCCAACAAAAGGTCTGTTTCCATTAACACTATCACTTTGTTTATTACCAGGCAAGAATATACAACTTGCAAGGTGAAGGTCAGACAGAAGACACACAGGTTGGATGTGAGTGGATGGGTACAAGTCTTTTCCAGTTATGGCTGACCTGGAACTCACAATGGTTTTAACCAAAAAACATGTCAATGGTGGAGAACGTTGGTAGTTGTTGGTAGCACCAACATCTGAAGGGCCACATATTCTCCATATTAATTTTACATCATTTTCAAGATACTATACAGTAGTGCAAGACTAGAAAGCTTTCACAGAAGATGCCCTCTATATATATCTTGTGTATATTCACTGTGTTTAACAGTGAATATACACAACAAAATGCTTTAGAATATTAGTTGGATTTTTCAGTGGCTGTTCTAAGCACAAGTCAATCTTACATGCTGTTCCCAAATTGCCTCATTGATCAAAATCTGAATATTGTTTCTATGTACATTTATTCAAGCGTAAACATATGTCTATCTGCTAGCAAGAACCATGTTATGTCAAGTTTGGAGGAAAATGGATTCACGGACATTTGAGCATCTCCTTATTCTGCCTGGAGAGATCAGGTACCATAGTTAAAATATCTTCAGTTTTTTTCAAAATCTGTATAGGTAGCCATGAGCAGTATCAATAAAGATACCAACCATATGGAGTAGAAAATATATCCCATAACCAAGAAGCCACAACTAGGAAACAATTGGTCTCTTATCACAAAAATATTTTGACTCATACTCTAAGGAAGAATTCAAGAAAAAAGCAATCTACTATCAGAATCAGCAATTCTTGTATAATAAAATCCCCCACCCAGTTTTTTCAGGTTTTATAGGTCAAAGGTTTTGTATTTACTGCACGCAAGCCTTCCTGTTCTTCAAGCTCTTGATTGCTATGGTGTCTGTCTATAGCAAAATCTTTTCCACGCTCTTTCCTTTTTCAATTAAATTCCCGACTGCATTCCTCCCATGGCCCATGGAAATGTGGTATTTAGTAGCCTGCATATAGGTGACTGATGTAGGCTTCTTTAAGCATAACTGGAAAATTACAAAGATTTATCCCACTTCATGCAATGCTTTGTTACATATGCCATCATTTGAAACATTCCTGGATAATTATCTAGAGAGACCCCACTTGACTGCAGAATAATTTATATAATATAAAGCAGCTGTATATCTCTAGTGATGATCACTGTATATTATGAAACAGAGACTTCTATTCTTTAGCCACTTCATATATAAGATGGGTTTTTCTCCTCCCCCCTCAGAGAAATAAATAAATAAATGTATGGATCTATGTTGTGGATGATACTTCTTTCTTTAAAAGCACTAATCCATCAAACAACAAAATGGTCAAGTGCTTTAAATTTTAGGAGAAAAAAAAGAATTAAAATGAAAACTAACCTTACAAATCTGTGTATACATGTAAGTCTATGCCTACACACACGTATATACAGACAGAATTATCTCTGCTTAGATCTCAGAACAGTACCAGAAACCTTGATTAAAAGGAGAGTTGCTGATTTTGTAGAAAGCATCCACACAGTTCACATTTAATTAAAATTCTAATGTAAGCATGGATGAATAACAACACTAAATTAGTAATCATATCTGGAGTAGTTCCACTGGAATTAATTGGGCCCAAAATGACTAAGTTAAACTTCATTGGTTTCAACAGGTATCCTACAGGGAAGGGCAGACTTCACAATTGCCCATCTTTGTTTTCATAAGAAGGCTAAAATGCATCATCTGGAGACAAATGCAGAAGACACTCAGAATGAAATGACTAGGGTGAATCCAAGAACTGGAGATTTGATCTGAATATGAGAAGTGAATAGAATTCAGTTCTTCTCCACAAATGTTCATTTTGGTTTATTATGAAGCTTTCCTGGTTTCAGCATTATAATTAAGAACAAGACATAATGTCACTTTATTATTGGTACTGTCAAACATTTGGGAATGAGACAGCTTCACTCTTTTCCTACAAATCTTTTAGAGGCCTATCAGTTGACTCTACATGACTTTCTCCCCACCTCTAAGTATTATGGTTATGCAGCATTTGGGTTTGGAGGCTCTGTGCTCATGTGGGTTTTCTAGTTGTTCAGGAGCTTTGGAAGGTTTTTATTTAATTCAGCTCAGTATGTAATTCAGATGCTGTTTATTAAGAAAAACCTGCAAGATGCATTACAAATTCTGTTAATCATCATCCAATATTTATGATATTACAAGTTTTCTGACAGGAGAGAAGGAGAAGGCCCAAAATAAATTGATGTAAATTAAATTAAGCAAGAACAAAGATAGCCACTACTGCATTGCCAAAAAATGGCAATAATATAATGATAGTATAATAAATTGATGAGACAGGAAAATTGGGGGGGGGGAGCCACAAACATTTGCTTGTGTGCAAAACATCAAACAATAAATAACCCCAGCTATAATTATTTCGGGCACATGAAAGTAGTTCTCATTGTTGAACCTTCTGGCAGACAAGGTGCACATTTTACCCAGTGGGATCAGGCCATTCTGCTGACTGTTTATCATCAAATGAAAATGTGGCAGAAGAACTTTGGAGCAAAGCAAGCAGGTAAATGTCCCCTTGAAAGTATAGAGAACAGGCATATGGCCAATTTATTGCAACCATGAAAACTGAACACATGCTGAGCACATCAAAGTGATTCAGTACCAATGGTACTGCATTTGTTGTAGATGATGCAACTGAATATGAAAAGAAGGCATATTCTGAACAGCAACATATAAGAGATTTTTGTAAAAACATGCCAGTTTATTTCTTATAGATATTTAATAAAGCCTGAGAAATAAAATAAACTGGTCTCCAATCAAAATTAAAAACACTACTAAACCACTCCATTTCACAAAATAAGCAATGTAAAATGACTAGATAGTTAAAACCCTACCATCTATTGAACTAAATATCAATCTAATGTGAAGATTCATGTTCAGAGTATTTTACTGGTTTCTACACTGGTCTTGTTATAAGTACTACTGAATGTATCAGCATCTATTTTTAAATTTACATACATTGTGTAACTGCAGGAGTATCTTTGGATTCTGGAATAAATTTACCTTGTTTTCAACAATGTGGGGAGAGGTATCTCCTCATTTCTTCAATTGGTAAGAAAAATATAGCTTGTACCTTCTCACTGACATTTCAGTGTAATCTTACTGTAATCCAGCCCTTGCACTGAGAAAAGAATATAAGGCTGAGCTTATGAATCAATAGATCTATCGGTCACCAGAAAAATCAGGCTTAATATTCCATAGAAAATAGTGTTAATAAATGGATATTACCACAACTGCATTTATATCTATTCTTATAGAAATAAATACTATGGATCTCAACTCCAAGTTAATTCTGTGAAGAAATTCATGAGTTATAAAACTTCCTGGAAGTTTAAAAAACACCAATATTTTTAATTATAAAACAAATATAATTTAATGACAAACACGAAAGCTTATATATTATACATCAGATTCTTCAAGAGAAAAATCAGAGGGATATATCCCATATTCTAATATACTATATGTTAAGGACCAACCAATTTGTCAAAAAAAAACCCCACATCCTTTTCAACAAAGGTTTTTGGGGACTCAGCTTCAGACTCATGGTTGATAAGAACATGACCAGGGGTGGGATTCTTCCAGTTCTGTCCACCTTTGTAGAACCGGTAGTTCTGAACAGCAGCAGACAGAGAGCATACATAGAACCGGTTCTATGTCTGCTGCCGTTTTGGCCCACCTGCCCGCCCGGGCTCTTACCTGACCTTTATTTCCTGCTTTGTCAATCGCAGCTGCTTTGCGCGACACAGCTGCGGTTGAAAAAGGGCTTTTCCAACTGCTGCGCACTTGCATGCAGCATGGCTCAGCTGTCCGGGTAGCTCAGCAAGTCGTAAATTGCAGTTGCGTGACTTGTGAGACTCGCACATGCAACACAGAGCAACAGAACCAGTAGTTATACTGGTCAGATCCCATCCCTGAACATGATCCAGTATAACTTAGTATGAACCCTTCTACTAGTGGCTCTAAACAAGGAGTGAGCAAAAGAAAGATTTATATTTATTGGTAGATCTCTGTATTGTTTGCAAAAGACAGCCAAGTCCCAGATTTCAACTACCAGTTATTTGACAGTAAGTGACAAAATTCCACCTTCCTGCCAAATTATACAAGGGAAAGAAACAATAATTTCTAGCTACTTCATTATATGGAAGCAAGAACCGGCTATGTCAAGAAAAAGATAAAAGTAAATTGAATGCAACAGGAGTAAGATTACTTCAGGAGTGTCTGCAGTGAAACACAAAGCAATAGGGTCCAGAATGAATGGATACTGAAAATAAGTGGATTGAATACATAGACAAGTGACCAGCATAAAAAAGTATGTTGTGATGGTTTGGTAATAGAGAATTGAATTACAAAATAATTGTGTGAAGAGTGAGAAAGGAGAAACTTTGGAATGTAGTGGTTGGATGCCACTGATGAGATCTTCAAAAAGAGAGAAAGGTGAAAAAAGTACCTTCCTGAAATAGTTATGGACATAGTGGAGCAAGGTTTTTAAGAACAAAGATATGAAGATGTATAGAGAATAGTGTTGATTTACATTATTTAAAGTTAGTTAAACTTTTTTCTTCTTTTCTCGTACCTTCATTCGTTTATTAGGTTTGTTTCCAAACTCCTTTTACTGATATGTATATATGTATGATGATGGAAAAATCTGAATCAAAAAGATAAAATGTGATTTGGGCATATATATAGCACCTGCTGTGAACATTTTTAACCAAATGCATCTTTCCTAGTTTTGTGCATCATATGTAAGACCAGGAAAAATGCAGCTGCTTTAAATTGCTTCTGTCAGGTGCATGGCCATGTGCACCCCAAGTCACATGTTACCCTTTTGAATCTAGAACTCTGGCATTTCTTACATGTATCCATGTTCCAGATCAAAGGCCCGCGCTCCAGCTCTGGCATTCAAAGTAAATTTCCAGGTCCAGTTTTTTTTTAATTGAATGGTGGTTTTCTTTGCTTATTTTTCTTAGTTGAACTTGAGATTTATCAACATTATCATCCTGAACTTGTTGTTGCCTTTCCAAACTGAAAATCATGGTCTGCCTTTTGATTCAGTAGAAGATTGAAAAGTACAGGCAAGGGAAGGCATTTTTATTTTTAATCTGTTGAATTGAAAAAGAAGAGAAAAAAGACTATGCAATTCCAAGAACTTGTGCTCAGTTGTAAGATTGTAGTTATCATTCTGTATTAGTTTGTACTAAGAGTTCTGAGGCATATAAAACTCTTGTAATTACTTCTTCTCTTGTATTGAACAATCCTGTGTCAAAGGTAGTTAAACAAAAGCTAAGAACAGCTTATTGAAATATTTCGGCTTCTTTTGTTTTATTAAACTATAATAATTTGCCTCAAGAGTATTTTCCATCATAGACGGAGAAGTTTAGATTGGTTATTCCATTTTGCTGGAAGCAGCATGATTCACATGGCTATTAATCTGCTTGTATCAATACTTCCCTTATGAACTCCTGGTTCTGCTGTAAACATTTTTTACATGCTAAAACTTGGCATACAAGATAAAAGGCTACCTGATTGCAAACAGAGCAGAACATTAAATGCACAGAAAATGCATCTACATACAAGGCTTTAACTGTGGGTCTTTGTGCAAAAACAGCACCCAGATGTTTGGGATTTATCCAGAACCAGAGTGTAAATGCCAAATGTGCAATGAGAATCCACAGATTATTATGGCTCTGAAGAATTAGGTGGTAGTTCCTTCTTTACGTTTTTCAGATTGCAGTGACTGACTACAGTTGGTAATCTGCCCAGGTTGTAATACTGAAGCCACTTTCGTACAACTGAGGGACTATACAGTGACCATGAAACTTCTATTTTTTGAAAACCATAGTTGTGCTCAGTTAACATCTCAGAAAACATTATGTTGTAACTAATATTGTGAACTTGCTTGAAACTCTGCAACCCTGCAGTTTAATTTTTAAAAAACTTTCTATTTTAAACTAATTATAGATGCACTCAGTCGATTACTTAAGGAATTAAAAGTAAAATCTGGTAGCGCTTTATCTGACTGACATATGTTATATAGAGGAATAACCTTTCATAACAAATAAAATGAGTTAGTTGGCTCAGTTGCTGACTTTTGGCTCCCATAAAAGTGTTCTCCTCCCATTATATCAGGAATAAATGCTTGTATGTCACTTATCCATGAATAAAGTGCAAGTAGCACTAATTTTACTAAGTGATTGGGAATGAGGCATTTGTAATAATCTGTAATCTTATATTCAACAGCAAACTCTCTTTGAATATAGATAGCTGTTGTCAAATAATATTGGCTAAATTATTCATACCATCACAGGATCTATGTTAAAAAAATTATTAATTTAGGAATTTTCCAGTAACCTTTTAAAGTTTTTTTTCTGGAAAAGACAAAGGAGGTAATATAATAGTTTTGGCAAATAAACCTCATGACAGGGTGGATATCGGAATCTGTATTATTTGTTGGAACTCAACCTAGACTTTGAAACAGAACAGACACTTAAAATAATCCAGGAGCAGGGAGTGATTCCAAATATACTATGACAAATGGCTATCTTTTGCTAGGATATTTAAAATACTAAATTTCAAGCCTACATCTTATGACTGTGCTGACATATCAATTCAGCTTTTTTACATACATAAAATGAAAGGCATTCATGGGTTACAGGAAATTAGGTTCAGGGCATCAGATTGGTAAAATCAGATTTTTACAGTAGCTTCCAGATGTCCTGGAGCACAAGTTAATGAGAGCACATGGAAACATATTGAAAAAAATATCAGGAAACACATTTTTTACACAAAAGCAAACCAGTGGAAAAATATTATATGCACAATACTGGAATGCAATTATTGTCATTATCACTCTGGGTATTGCTGTTTTCATTTTAATTCCATGTGGTATTTAAAACAACAAAAGAAAAACTTTTTTCTGTAAATTAGTGAATGATAAAAGATTTATGTGTTCATACAATTTTTCCTGATGTTTAAAATACATGTGCAAACCTTACTTTTTTCAACTAATGTAAATTTAGGGGAAGTGGCTTAAAACTCTTTAAACCCAATTTTAAGATTTATAGCCTAAGCAAATGTTACATATACACATTTCCTCACATTTTGGCACGACAGATACCACCATCTTGATACACATATTGTATATTATTGCCCATATACTCTGCACCTAGGAAATCCTAGGACTTAGTAGAATAAGGCATGGGAATGGACTAGTACTATGAAATTTGCAGGAAGAAAAAAATATTTACATATCCAATAATTATTCACTTATTTGAAATGCTATGTTCTGAATGTTTACTCCTATCTTAAATAGATCACATGCCAGTTTTAGACAGACTCACATACACTTCAAAAGGATGAGATAAAAATAGATTGCATTGTCTGATACATTAAACTTGAGTTGGATGCATTCCCTTTCTGAGGCCTTAAAACCTAGTAATCACACCTCTATTACAATTCACCAAATCACAGATGTGTGATCTCCTGCTTTTTTTCAGATAAAAGCAAAGAACAGAAATATGTAACTCTTCCAGCAGGATTTATGCACCTGAAAAAAGGAACCAGCCCTTCCAAAAATATAAAACTCTATGCCTCAAACCTTAATGTCACCCACATTACATGGTATTATAATGTCTCAGCTCTGCTGCATAAAGGCATCTGGAGGGAATGTGCAGAAATGTTAAGATCATTGATGTATCAACATGATCAAAGTTCCAGCTCTTTTTTACATGTATAGAACACACATTAAAGGGATGTGTTTGCAAAGGCTTTCATTGCACCAACCATTTTTACTTTTTTGACCTTCACCCATGGACATACAGCAGCAATACATACATACATATTTAATCAAATTATAATTTGATTATAGGAACCTTAGATTGATGGATGCAAGAAGGGACATAACATCATTAGAGCAGATAGAAAGGTGAATGAATATGGCAGTCCTGCTTAAAGGTAATGAGCAAATGGTAATTGTGCAAGACAATTGCTGAAAAGTTACAGCTTCATACTAAAGACCAGAATCACAGAAAAAGAGTTTTCTTAATCTTTTCTCTTGTACAGTTTTTATCTGTACAATCAAATCTCCAGTACCAATGTTTTGATTGCCACTGGAGACAGGGCTACTTCAACAGTCCTGTCTTTGGACCAAAGCTTTTCAGGGCAATGAAAGCAATTGTCTCATGACTAGGGGTATCAAAAAATTGGGCTATCTCAAAGCCACAATTAATTTTGTTTACTTTCAGACATTTCTACCACTTCTTTTTTCTCAAGCGTACAACAGAATTTACAACATGTAACTGCTATTGGACTCTTGACTAGTGTTCAAAAACAGAACAGCATGATAACTTTGCATACAACAAAAGACCACTGGCCTTTATTATCACATGCAAAAAAAAGAAAGAAAAAAAGTTCAAAATGCTGCTAGCTTTCTCCGCTTGCAAAATTGCAAAACAATGTCTGAAATAGTAGACATAAGACATGAGCTTCATGGAGTAAAAGTTACAGCTGTGTGTATGCATGTTGTTATGTTAATATGTCTTCGGGGAGTTGGACATTATATACACAAACAGAACACCAAAAACCAAGACAAGACAACATACACAGCAACATAGTGTTAAGGTCTGTGTTTTAATTTTTCTTTTATTTTGCATGTTATCTTTCTATTATTATATTATTGCTTACATTACACTGCAAGAGATGGAAAGCAGGATTCCATGAGCTCTGCAGAAAGGCTAATTTTATCCAGTTCCTCCCCTCCTTGAATCATTTTTATTTCAGATTTAAAACTTGGTGCCTCATTTGCTCTTTCATCTCTTCCCTTTTCATTTCTTCCTACCATACTTTTATGCTATGACTTTTTTGAATGTAGGCAAGAATGACCAATGGGTATGGTTAAAAAAACGTCCAGGTAATGGCAATGTATATAAAAAGCAGGTGGAGCTTCAACTGTACCATTGTAACCTTCTTGATTCTTTTGACCACACCCTGTAGATAACTCAATGTAGGACTGGAGGCCAGAATTATCTTATTTTAATGATTATGTATAAAACTCATACTAGGAAAGAAAGAAGTCAAATAAAATTATTTTGAAACAATCACCAGTGATGCTGCCACTGCCCTCTCGCAATGCCTGGGGGCTGTAGGGATCTGGATAGGGTACAACAGACTTCTGCTGAACCCTGGTAAGGCCAAGTGGCTTTGGATACATGCACCTTTGGGATCTGGGACATTAACGTCTTTAGTTCTGGATGGGATTGCACTGCCCCAGACATACCAGTGTGCAACTTGGGAGGTTCTCCTGGACTCATGATTCTTGCTCGAAGGGCAGGGGACAGTCCTGGCTAGGAGAGCCTTTGCGCAATTTTGTGTATTGCACCAGTTGTGCCCTTTCCTGGATTGAGAGTCTCTAAGCTAAGTCAATCAAGCCATAGTCATCTCATGATTGGACTATTGCAACACACTCTACATGGAGCTACCTTCAAAGAGTATTTGGAAGTTACAGCTCACACAGAATTCAGCTGCGCAGATAATTCTTGGGGTCCATGTTACACCACTGTTTCATGAGCTGCACTGGTTACCAGTTTGCTTTTGGGTCTAATTCAAGGTATTGGTTTTTACCTTTAAAGCCCTTCATGGCATGGATCCAGATTATCTGACAGACGATCTCACCTCAATGGGATTAATCCGCCCCACCCGTGCCAGCAGAAGGGGCATGCTGCAAGCCCCATTGGTCAAGAAATTCCAGCTGGCAAGATCTAGGAGAATAGCCTTTTCTGCTGTGGTTCCCACCCTCTGGGACATCATGCCTTTCCCACTCCCCTAAGTGAGATCTGCACCCCCATCCTTTTAGTCTTCTGAAAGGGCCTGAAGACCTAGCTGTGCCAATTGGATAGTGGCCCCAATAGGGGCATGTCATGCTGGAGACAGTAAATAAGTTAAATAGATCTCATCTCCTTCTTATGAATACCTTGCTCCCTTCCTCTTCATCTTTGTCAGTTTTAAATCAAGTTTAATGCTACTATTTATTGTTTTAATGTTTTACATTGGGACAAAACTAAATCAGTTAAACTTATCAGCTAAGGGCTGATAAGGATTATTTTGAAACAAAATCACCCACTTTTATAAACCAGCCCAACATACTATAAAAAGACGAATACAAACATAACCCATGCAAATCAGTAACAATTAAAACAGAAATGAAATATTTCCTTTTTTTTTTTTTGCTTTCAAACTGTTACAATAGGAAATAAAACAAGTATCACAAGAAAAGCTAAAAGTAAGCCTGTAGTATTACTGCAATTCTATTTTACATTGCATGCTATATTCCCCTTGTAATCAAGCATTCACCATCTATTTTCAAGTTTGTAAAAGCAACTGTTTTGATTTGGGATTTTTTTAAAATCCCAGATAGGAAACAAGCTGATACTAAGAATCTAGAGAAACTGGTTTGAATTTGCTTTTACCAACCAAAGTGAAAATGAATCATCGCATACCATGTAACAAAAGCAAAAACATAACACTTCAAAAATCATTCTAATTGTCTCTGACTACCATGTTTGAAGTACTAAAAACAAAGGCATTATTGCCAAAGGAGGTAAAGCAAAAGAATATATAAGACTTTTCTTTTCAAGATTACATCTAACGAAACTGTACCTCATGTATGATGTTGGGGACAAAGGCTTTGATTTGGCCCACTGATAGGAGTGCTGTGGAACTGAAAGATACTGATCACAGAAGTTTCCTTTCCTGATGTGCTGGAACCCAGGAAACTCTTCTGGTGATAAATCGGTAATCGGTGATATGGTCCCCTGATCATCTCCACTAGGTTCCGTCTTGAGTGCCATGGAGGGAGTGTGATCTGCTGCAGTTTTCCTGGACTTGATAGGAATCCCATCATTCATATCTATTGTGCTGTCAGTCGTGAGGGCATTGATTGCTGCAACAATGGCTGAACTGGTATATTGGTTAGTGTTTCCCAACCATGTCTCATCAGTCACACTGACCCTTGGAGAATTCTGGGGAGAAGGGGTGGGGGAGTGATGTGGAGAGTAGGATGTCTGCCTGCCATTCAAACTGTATTTTCTCTTATTACAGGGAGAGGATGGTCTGGAGTTGTGAGAGCTCAGCCAGTTTTCTTCAGTAATACTTGTTCTGGGAGATGTGGAAGGAGAATGTCGAGGTGAATTAAGGAGTGTGCAGGGAACTAAACTTCGCTGATACCTCTCCTCAGTTTCATTGGTCTTGGGTGATACACATGGCGATTGCCAAGGAGATGTCTGGGGTGAAGTATAAGGATAGGAATAATTTGATTCATAGGAAGATGCTTCTGAATTGCAACTTCTGGAAGACAGGCTACTGGCTGGGCTCAGACAAGATGGGTCCCTGTAAGCCTCAATGTTTGGTAAATTCAAAGTAGCAGTAGAAGGCGATCTCTTGGTGTTTTGGGTAGATTCATCAACTTCCGCTTCATGGAAGAACTGGTTGTTGTTTTGATGTAGTCCTAAGTAGGTTATTTCAATTCTAGGACTTTCTAAGGCTGGCACGCCATTAGGTCGGACACTTGGAGGCAAATAATATCCAGCAGTGCTATTGTCAGCATGCCCTCTATAACCTGATAGATGGTTAGCTGATGAGACATTTGGAATGACTGGAATAGATGTTTGAAGGCCATGACATGGAGTTGGCAGTGAAGAATGGGCCACATTTAGAGGCAAAGTTGAGTTTATATTTGAAGATGCATAGTTATAATGTTCTGCAAAAAGATAAAAAAAGAACAAGAAAAGACATGAGATATTGCACATAGACACAAATTAATTTATTAGTAAGCGGAATCCCTTTCATGACCCAGTGATTATACTAGTTTTCTTTGGAATAAAAGCTTATCTTAACCATTTCAAAGATGGCTAAGAGCTGGTTTCATTTAGCCATTCAAGAACAGATTAGGATCAATTAGTTCTGGGTTTAAGTCCACCCTCAGCCATGGAAGTTCATTAAAGAAGACAGGGATATGCTGGGATAAAGAAGAATGCAGTGATTCATCTTGCACCCCCAGCAAAGCTACAAACTGCTCTTTGCAGGCTCTTTCTGAATTGAGCAGAGAGAATAGAAATGAGCAGAGAGAATGGAAATTATCCAAGTAATCTTTCTTGGTACCCTCAAAACATCAGTTTTTATTACATTCAAGGAAAAAGACAAAGTCCTCAATTTTGTTAGTTTGACCATCTGGATCCTCCTGGGGTGTTAAGGCAGCCTGGAAGGTGACCATAGGATGGATCCATATCGCGCTTTCATGCGCACGGAGAGAAGGGGTGCTCCCACCAGCTTTGAAGGAAAACCCTTCTTCAAAAGGTCAGTGTTGCATCCTTTTCGGTTGAATTTGGGGAGGTTGTGCAAAGGACAACAGCTTCCCGATTTAAGACTGGCGTGCAACTTGGGTTTTTTTTGTTGGACACACAGCTACAAAGAACAATAGCTATGAGTCAGTGGCAGTTCTGGCCAGGAGCGTCTTTGCACAGGTTCTTCTTGTGCATCAGTTACCCTTTCCTTGTTGAAGAGGCTCTTCAGACAGTTATTCATGCCCTGCTCACCTCTGATTGAATTATTGCAATGTACTCTTCGTAGAGCTATCATTGTGTTCTATCATGGAACTATAGCTATCACCTGGAAATAAAATTGGTTCAAAATGCAGTAGGCTTCCAACCACCAGAAAAGTGGCCAATCCTACGTATAACATATGACTGATGAGAAGAAAAGACTTCCACTGATAAGTCTAACAGATTCCATAGAATAAAACAACCATCAACCCTATCTCCTCTTTATTCTTTTGCTACTCTACATCAAACAAAGCAACATAAACAAGCTATTGCTCTGCTATCTTTTCTTACCTGTCAAAAATTGCATCTGTCTTTTTTATTTTTAAATGAGTAATTTACTACAAGAAGTTGACTCCAATTTATAAAATGCATAAGAGAGGGAAGTGCTTTCAAATACTGATGTGAATGTTGAATCTTTTTTTATTTACATTTGCTAAATTTCATCTGCTGAGCTAAATTTGAGTAATTATGTGTTTTTAATATACTAAAGTAAATGAAAATCAATTGTGCTTTAACACAGCATATAATCTAATTTCACCCTCTTTTTCCATGTTGAATTGTCCTCTCACCTTTGTGGTAATGAACACATTTATGTTGTGAGATTCTGTACTGCTGAGCTACATTGCTGACCAATAAAAGGAGGAAGAATGAGCAAAAAAGAGGGCAAAATTCAACATGCTATAGTTTTTCTCTGAGACATGCTGTTATTCTTTCTGAAGCACACACAATTTTCCATGATCCTTGTGAAAAGGTGCATTATTCTATTGAGCAACTCAACACAGAGTCACAACAGCTAGTTCTTGGACCTACTGGACTTACATTTTCGATCCTTTCTTTTCCATGTGCATGTGATACTGCACGCTTGTATATGTACAATTTCTCCATAAAGTCTGAATGAGTTATAACAATCCCAAGTATTCATAAAGGTGGTGGCCACGAATCCGCTACAAACAATATACTGCCATTTCCACTGTTCCCATCATTTGCATGTCATTTTTTAATTATCAACTCTGCCTCAAGTTTCAACATGCTTTCGGCTTCAGTTGCTTTTTAAGAATTCTTGAGTGATTGAAGCCAAAAGGCAAGGCGTCCTCTCATTTCCTCTACATATAATGTTTGCTTCCTTCCTCTCCCCTCCGGAGGCAAATGCTTCAGGCGATGTCACTCCCCTAACATATACATTGAGATCCGGAAAAGCTCCGTTAATGAGCATGGCTCTATTCCCAATTGAACTCCAATGTTCCTCTACTAGTTAAATGACAATGTTGACAAAGGACATACAATATTACTCCAGCTGCCACAGAAGTAGCTCCATGACATTTGGTGCCTCTTCTTTTTTTCATGTTAAACACCATTAGTATATTCAACACCTATTATATGTCTATTATTTACCAAAATATGCCCATTAATATCCAGGTGTGGAGCAGCACAAATAAAACAGGTTTTTTTTTTCTCTTTCCTGCTTGGTGTTCCATCTAAACCCATTGTAGATACTATTCTAAAATACTGAGGCCTAACTGCTTATACACTGTTTGCACAGAATATTTTGACTTACACAGAAAGCAGGAAATGACTCAAAGATTACCCTCAGCCCAAAACCCACACAGAATGTCAGTCATTATGAGAAGAAATGGCAGCAAAATTCATACATGGAAGAGCACTTTCAACCTTTTTCACACACACTGACCAACTCCTGAAATTGTTTCTAAGAGCAGATCAGACTCACATTTTGCCACCCTCAATTTACACACTATACCTCTGTTTCTTTGTGGACAATGTTACTTTCTTACGTAAAGGTAGATACCCTTATTCATTCCCCCAAAGAAGTCATAGAAAAGATTGGTGTGCATTACAGGGAGATTCACGGTCTCGTACATGGAAAAAGGCATATTTAGGGCAAATTTATTCATATATATGTATATATATTGTAGTATGTGTATATACTGATATGTATATATCTGATATATACAGATATGTATATAACTGTAGAGGTCTAAAATTACATTTCTTCTAACAGCCACAGTCACACTTGTCAAGAGCATGTAAAAATCCCAGGAAATAAACATTTTTGGATGATGGTTGCATTGCTGAAGGCTTACCTTCATGGCGTAAAATCTAGGAAAATGTTAAATCTATTGTACAGGAGTTAACAAGTTTTTAGATGAACAGCACAGAGTCTTCTCTAATTTAAAACAGTTACAATGGACAATAGTTAGGAAAGAGGTATCCATCAAAGAAGGTAAAGAAAGCGGGATACAAACAAGCCTATACAATACTTTTACACTGTAGCATTTTATAAAGAGTGTGTGTGGATGCAATTAATATATGTATATTCAATTCCTGTACCATTCCTAGTCAAATAATATTTTATGGGTAATGACAAGCGCACTTTCCTGGTTTTTTTAAATACACTAAAATAGTTGGAATAAAATAAGAAAAAATCTATGACTTAATGGAATTAGGATTATCTCCATTTTTCTACTCCATGCCTTCCCAGATGGTAGAAGGCAGAAGTACTTGGCAGATGAATTTGGAACAGACAACTCCATTCACACTTAATATTTGCAGGATTTAGAACCTCTGAATAGGGCTTTTGTAAAGCAGACCTGGGGAACTTGACTAAAAATCTATTTCATTTACAGTAGAATAGCCATAAAACAAGCTATTATCTATTGCATTCTCAGAGCTATGTATATTGTTCAGTTATTTTCCAGCCTGATTGCACCATCATATACTGATTAGGTTATTATCACTCAGTCTCCAACTTTGTGATTCCACAACTCCTGAAAGTGAATTTGGGCAAACCCCTCCTCCCAGTTAAAAAAAGTTAGTTTTGTTGGAGTAGTAATACTGAAAAGTTCCTGCTCAATTACTGTAGTCAAAGCAACATTTTAAAAAACCCTTCCAAGTTACTTGTGCCTCTTAAGGAGTTCTGACTCACAACAGAGAATCTGCAAGTTATATGAATTAGGTCCATATAACTGTACACCTCCTTTGTGTCAGCTGCATTGTAATATGGAAATTTCATGCTCAGAATGCAGTGCATCCTACCATCTAAATGCCCAATATAGTCTGGATTTGGAAGGAAATATGCTGGGATATATATACATACATATACATACATACACATATAAGTTGTATCAACATGAAACTTTCAAGATTGTTTTTCTGTATCCAATTACACTAATGCCGCTACACAGCCACTAGAAATATACAAAGGCTAAAATGGGATTGGAATCCAAAGGCTTGGTGGATCCAGGTACTAGTCTACATAATCACAGAATTACAGCTTTGCAAAAGAAATCTTTCCAAACCATAATTCATACAGGATCACCTCCACTTATGTGGCTTAAAAACCAACATTACCATATATTGTTTGTCTAACTCTCATACTCCAGTTGAATTTCATCACATCCTGGGATTAAACAAGCAACCTGAGGGGATATTTATAATCTATATATTAGAGTTGCCTTGTAGTGAGATGGGGATCAAAGATAGATAGATAAATAAATAAATACCTGTTTATTACAGTTTTTCCCTTGTTGAAAGCCAATGCAGGAATAACAATCTGCTCTATCTCTGGTCCCTGCATGAGATTTCCACCCCCTGGTCTCCTTTTGCAGATTTGGCAAGCCACCTGATTTAGGACACTGGTCCAAGGAACACCATATGCTTTGAAACAGTCTTATCCTACAGAACTTCAAGGCTGATCCATAAGACCCTAGTTAAAGGGAACCTGCCACCCCTTGTTTGCTGTTCCCTAACGCCGCCCTCCGCAATTTTTTTTTCTTACAAGTTCCCAAGCTGAAGGATAGAAAACCTGGCTTTTACAAAACAAATTTCCACCCTGGAGCAGTAGCATGAAGGACTGGGCCCTTTCTTAACGAAACAGTACATATATTCTAAATATATAAGATGACAACAGACAGGTCTACGACTGAAGTGTCAGGGCGGACTTGTTAAATATAAGTTCCTCGATGGAACAGAGAACTGTCTTAAGTTTGGTTTGGTTTGCTTTGCACCGGGTAAAGTTGGCAAGGGTTCGGCCAGTTTCCCCTTCAAGTGTCGAGAAAAACAGTCACATGGCGGAATTGTTCATTTTTGCAGTGGAGGAAGGCTTCTTTTTTTTTTTCCCCCTTTCTTTCTTTATTAAAAGAGGAACCCGCAAAGCCGGGGCCGCAAGCAACACGAAGGCAAAGAGGGGTTTCCGCTTCATTTCCAGCCCATCTCCCCAAGCCCTCGAGGAGGATGGCGCTTCTGCCCCTTCCCTTGGGGCAGGAGGGAGGTGAAGCACTCCCAAAGCCGAGCTGCTCCGCTGGCTTGGGGGGCGTGGGGCGGGGTGGGGAGAGCGTCGGAGGCGAAGCAAGCGAGGCGACGCCTCAAGCCCAGCGACGGGCGGCGACTCGCGCTCCCCAGGCTCTTCCCCGTCCCCCAAGAACCGCTCCGTTTCGCGGCCGATGAACTCCGGCGCCCGCCCCGTCTCCCTCGAGGGCGGCCGCTGCTGCCTCGCCCACCAACCTTTGCCGCCGGTCGCCTCGTTGCCCTGGTTGAACTCGAAGAGGAAATCGAAATCAAACTCGGGATCTTCCTCCAGGCCGCTCATGGCTCGGCGGGCAGAGAGGCCAGGCACGGCTCCCGGCGCTGGCGGGCTGGAATGACCGCCCCGCCCCGACGACACCTGTTGCGGCGGGAGCGCTGCGGGCTGGCCCGGCAAGGGCTGCTCCGCAACCCGGCACCCCCGGCCGCCTCTGTCCCCGACGGGTCCCAGGCAGCCTCTCCCCGGGTCGGTGCAACGGGACCTTCGACGAGCGCGGCTCGCTCGCTCCCTGGTCTCGCTCTCGCTGCCTGTCTGTGAGATCCTCCTCCTCCTCCTCCCTTTGTTTATCTCAACCCGGAAACATCAACAATCTCGTTGCTCCGCTCCGCAAGCCTCTCCGGTTCCTCATTTCAAAATAACCCCTCGCCGCTCGAGTTACAGCCCGGACGCGGTGGGGGGGGGGGTTGGCCCNGGGGGGGGGGGGGTTGGCCCTGGCCTCCCTCCCACCCGGGCTGGGTCACCCGGCGAAGGGAACCTCCGCCGACCCGACTCGGAGAGCTGGAGGGAAGTGGCAGCGAGTTGAGGCTGATTCGGACAGCGCAGAAGCACCTGCTCCGCCTCGCCTGGGCTCTAAGTTGTACCTGGTTAGGAGCAGAATCCCAGGGCTGTCAGGCGAAACATGGAAGTAAAAATACAATGCGCGGAAAAAGGCAGTGACCAATTGGAACTGGACTTTATTTATTTTTTTTATCAGCTCAGTGGTGGGTTTAATTATGTATAAATTACAATTGTAATTAAATTAAAAATATGGATTAAACAATTTATTATTGCTGTTTGATTTTTATTCAAGGCATCCTTGAATGGTTGTGCTGGTGTAGCGGTTCAAGGCAGGAACCACGAGACTGTTAACTTCTAGTCCAGTCTGGCTGGGAAACCTTGGGCCCGACACTTTCTCTCAGCCCTAGGAAAGATGCAATGGCAAACCATTTCCAAAACCTTGCCAAGAAAACTGCAGGGACTAGTCCAGGTGGGTGCCACGAATCAACAAAGACTTTTAAGATGCACATGAATACACACACACGCACACACACACTTTTTTATTCAGGGGATTGCAATTGTAAGAACTTTTAACCAACTAAACTTTGTTAGAACTCACATACTTTCTCTCGGTCCTTCTTTGTACATTGTCAAGCAATATAAGATATAATCAAACAAAACATTATTTGTCTTCACACGAATACCCTCTTTTCTATAGTTGTTCGAGGAACATTGATGTGCTGGCAGCAAACATGACAATATTCTAAATATTAAGACATCTGACTGCCCTAGACAATCAGTGAGGCACTTCTTGCCTTTATTTCTCTCATCAAAGAGTCCCCACTTGAAACTCTGGATTTCACCTTGCTTAATAGGGAACTTAATCCTGCTTTCCACACTGTAATTCATATATGTACACATACGATAATTTCTAAATATGTCAACAGTGGTGCTCGATGATTTGAATGTGCGACAGAAGTCAGTAGATTCACTCACCAAATAGTTTTGAAATTAAACAATATACATTGATATCTAGAAAGATTTATCCTAGTTTACAAGATTTACACCCAGAGACTAAAGGCTAGGTCCCACTGGCTGACGGATGCAAAACGAATGCATAAAGGACACAGAGGACGAGCAAAATTTTGTGGGTGGCTCCATCCGTTGTCATCCGCTCCAAAAAGTGGCGAAAATTTGCATAAACAGAACGGAAAAGAACAGACAT